>OY992511.1:12935779-13178279 GCA_963921215.1 Scoparia ambigualis | reverse complement strand
TAGTCGGTTAGTCGCCTTTTACGACTGAAGGAAAGATATTGGTTGGTGGTACCTATTCTATTAATAAGGAGCTGCAACCACACAGCTCTTGGTTAACTCTTTTTTGTAATGATTGTTTTGTCAGAACAAGCTAGGTTTGTTTGAATTTTTTTTTGAAAATTCATCACGGTCACAGTTTGTTCATACATAGATACATAATAATCACGACTATTATCCCCGAAGAGTTAGTCAGAGACTAGGCAATGAGAACAGCAAAAGCAGTCCTCTACCATTTCACCAAATAGCGACTCCACATGTGCTCAGCGTGACAGGTGTAATGAGAAATATTTATGCTCACAGTGTGTTCACGCGGACGAAATCGCGGTCGAGCCGCTGGTTGAAGATAAAGACTTTCGTAACCTACCTAGTGGGATAAGGGCAGGGAGATGACGAGGACCAGCAAGTGAATATTAGAATATTTCTCTAGCATTTCACGTCGAAAATATTTCAAGGAAATTTAAAATGGTCGAGGCGCCGCCGCACGCTCGGATTGTTCCGAGATTGCTCAATGGAGCGTTCCAAATCCGGCGCATCAAAGAGGCAGCTTTAATTGCGATCGTCTTTCGCGGAGTTTTTATTCGCGAAGAAATTAGGCGTGTTTACGTCAAAACACACAATTTCCGCGCACCGAAATCAGCTCTTTGGCATTTCAGCCGGTTTCATTACTGCGCGTTCTCTGTTTTTGCATGCTTAAAGGAAAGTCTTTTATTATAGTCCTAATATTGTTATGTATAAGCGTTGGTATTTCCCCGTCGAGTTAAAATAGGTTTTGGTTGGCATGAGGACTTATTTGTAAAGCATAAACTCACTAAGTCTTATTGAGCCAAGAACTACAATAAAACATAGGTATATGAAACCACGTTTAGTAAAACTCACGAAAGATATTAGCTCCCGCATTTGCAATTAAATTATATTTAGATATGTAAGAAAAAGGTGTGAAGATGATTTTATTACATTTTACCACGTTTAGTAAAATGTTTTATTGTAGCACTCTACGCTGCTGCGCTCTATACTATCACTTTTATTGTAGTTGTGTTTTTACTCTCACATATGTTTGAAATCACTTAATGTAATAATAATGTATTAGTCTGACTTACAGATTTTACAATATTTTATTCATAGTTAATTTATTGTAACATTTCTAAAAGCTTTTATTCTGTTCTTCATAATAATTGTACTAAATGAATATTTTATGGTTTTTAACGCTATTATCAAAGTAAAAATAATATAATTGAACTAAATTAATTCAGTTCTGAAAATGTCCAATCGAAAACAGCGAAGTTGAATAACACACTTGGGAGAATCACTCATATCTTTCAGCATTCAATTTGAAAATGAATCTCAAAATAGATATCGTTTGTAGCTTGTGAAAACTCGTTTAAATATTCAACACAATCACACTAATTGTCTTGTTCTAAGCTTAGTCGACCTTGCACTTCGGCTATTGGAAAACGTCTAAACATTCTTAGATAAGTAAGTCTGTTGAGTATTTTCCTCTTATTTGCTTATTTGTTTATGTGAGATATTGTTTATTCTTAAGCTCTCCAGTAGGAAGTTTATAAGCTAATCAAAGTCAAAGTCAAAAACCATTTATTTAAATAAACTTTTTTAAAGTGATTTATTATAACTTAATTAATGGCTTCGCATTTAGCATTAAGCTAATTTCAAGTGGTATACAGAGTTGATATGACACTACGACAATAAATGAAAATATTGGCTATGCTAGTTCATAGAAATAATTTGAAACTATCAAATTAATCTTAGCACTGATTTTTTTTTCATTTTTCATACAAACTAAATATTTTAAAACTTAACTTTGTTAAGTTAAAAAAAAAAGTTCAGTGCTAAGATTAATTTGATAGTTTCAAATTATTTCTATAAACTAGTATAGCCAATATTTTCATTTATTCTCGTTCTGTCATATCCACTCTACATATATTTTTACCTGACTGCGCCAGAAGGAGGGTTATGTTTTTCTAGAGTATGTATGTAAGTTTGTATGTTTGTATAATTGTTTGGCACGCTCTGCGGTTTGAACGGCTCGATGGATTTTAGCTTGAGAGGGGTCGTTAGATTCGTATTTACTGTGAGAGTGACACTGGGTATATCAAAATAAAAAAACGAAATGGCGGATTTTTGGCGCCAAATTCAAATGTTTGGCACGCTCTCTGCAGCCTGAACGGCTCGATTGATTTTAGCTTCAAAGTATTTGTGTGTCATGTGTATTTAGGTTACTATACAAACTTATTCAATAATAATAATAAAAAAAAACAAAAAAAAAACAGGAATTTAAAAAACTAAAAAACTCGACTTCATTCTGTGTAATTTGGAAATGAAAAAACCCTAAAACAAGAAAGTCGTCATACCCGATTGCACTTATTTTAAGAATCGCCAAAGTTGCAGAGAAAAATTGTAGAAGTCGGGGCCTATTCTAGAAAGTCAGCCGTCTAGTCAGTAGATTGGAGTAATCTGCAATGTAATATAGGTATGTGCTCTCAATTCACTAAGCCTCCATTTCTAGAATTGGTCTCGACAGCTACAATTTTTCTTTCCATCTTTGGCGATTCTTAAGTTAAGTGCAATTGGGTATAACGACTTTCTTGTTTTAGGGTTTTTTTATTTTCAAATGACACAGAAACGCAGACGGGTTTTTTAGTTTTTTAATGTTTTTTTAAAAAGTACATTTAGCATTGTACGGTAGATTGAATTAAAATGGAGTCTCACAGTGATTTTGATTCTTCCAAACAGTTTTTGCCTGTTATCCACTCAAGACGTTTTTTAGCTGTGGAGAAGAATGGGCGCAAGAAACTCTACAGCTTTATATACAAGTATCGACATTATCAAAAGGATATGTCGTTACCAAATCATACAATGAACTACAAACATTTATATGATAATAACGATATCATTGACTCTGTATAAAAATGCTGTTCTGCTATGCTAATCACTTAATTATTGTACCTACCCAAAATGTTTGTGCCACGCACATGCTGACCATAAACACATATAGTTTCTTATCAACACATTATAAATCTTAAAGTCAAAAGTCATAAAGAGTCAGTATCACTTTTGACTGAATAAATCGGTCAATTGTTGACAATTTTTTTCAATCAGTCAACTTTTGGCTGATTTTTGACTGTGCAATAAAGAATTTGAATTTTAATATAAGCAGTCACCATAATAATAACGTGGTGTCAACTTATTTGTACAAGCGACTCAGTGTATATGACTATTATGTAACATGTTCAAACTTATAACCATATCATTTTAAAAATAAAATTGCCTTTATATCTGAATAAATATCTTCTTCTTTATTTTGTATTACTATTTACTTACTGATTATGTTTTCGGCAAAATGAAATGATTTTTAATTAATTTAGAACTGTTAGGAAAACTAATATTTTTTTAACAAAATGAAAATGGTTAATTTGTTTGATTGCTGAATTTTATATGTATATTTTTACTGATTGAGCATTATGGGAGTGGTTTTGCTCACTCTTCCCATAAAATAATGAACATTTTGAATAGCATCTCTTTTCAATTCAATTTCATCAAACTGTTTGGATATTTTCAACAAATGGAATCATTGATACAAACGAACACATTGAATTAGCCAGAATTGGATATTAAAAATGTTCAATGAATAAAAGCTCTTTAGGACCGCTATGTTCCCAGATCGATAAGAAGGTACATATGTTTGAACGTGCTGATAATATAAATTAAAAAATCAACGGTAGTAATGCTTACATAATACATTTTCCAGTGTACAATAAATAAAAAATGTAACAGTCTTCATCATTATCATCAGTCTATACTTGTCCACATCTGGACATTAGCCATTCCAAGAGTACACCATTCAGCACGGTCCACTGCTACTGTCATCCAGCTCTTTCCAGCCACTTAAAGATCGTCATCCTCAAAAACTAGGATCCTCATCCTAGTTTAAGGGCGTCCTACGCTACGCTTGCCGATACGCGGTCTCCACTCCAGAACTCGTCTACCCCAACGGTCATCGGTTCTGCGACTGGTATGGCTGGCCCACTGCCACTTCAGCTTGCTAATACGGTGGGCTATGTCGGTTAATTTGGTTGATCGCCTAGCTTTGGATCCGATCCTTTAGAAACTCCGAGCATTGCCATAGCCTGCTGATCGTGTATGCGTATAAATACTTATCACTAATATGTAGTTAAAACTGAAAGTTTATTTATTGACTTAAGAAATATATGTGAATAGGACAAAACTTCTGATTGTAAATTAGCAATAAATGTATTGAAACCCATAATAAATTACAAGTAATAGGTAAAAATAGGTACAGCCACCGATGATGATGAAGATGATGATGATGATTGGTTAATAGAAAGTACGGTTAGAAAGGGATATTTGGTTTGGAAAAGTGTAACCGGTATAAGTGAGAAAAAAGTTAAAGGAGATCATTCAGGCTCCATACATTTTTGGGCCTTTTCTGAAAGTGCCGGCCAACAAAAAAAAATAGTACGTATTGTTAGAACTAGCCATTTGGAGTAATAGTTAATATGGCACAAAAGTTGTAGGATTGCTCTGAGCTTAGTTATACAAGTTCGATGATTCATCATTTTAATACATTTATTGATTTCTGAAAGTGCTGGAACTGAGAAACATAAAATAATTATAGATATTGCTAGAACTAATGATCTGAAGCAATTGTCATTGTCATTTCAGCGCAAAAGCTGTGAGGTCATCATCTGTTCCGTTCATACAACAAAAAAATTAGGAATCAATAAATGCATAAAAATGATGAATCTTCGAACTTGTATAACTTGGGTCGGAGCAATCCTACAACTTTTGTGCCATATTAACTATTTCTCCAAATGGCTAGTTCTAACAATACATAGCATTTTTTTTGTTGGCCGGCACTTTCAGAAAAGGCCCAAAAAAAAGAAAATTTTAATGTATCATCTGAACATTCTTTATCTTTTAAGTGCCGAGAATACAGCTCACAATTTTTTTTCTATATTTGAAACATGTCTCATTTTTCGGCAAAGTTTTCAACTGTACGTCTGTTCGGCACTTAAATAAAAAGTTGAACTTTGTGAGCGTCGATGGTGTTCCAAAGAAAAGTAAAACAAATTACTTGGGCGTAATAGAGTTGGAAAGAATTTCTCTCCCAAAATGAAGAGTTGCGGGATCTGTGTCAACTAAACATATAGTCAGTAAAGTAATCTCGGTATTGTATTAGCAAATACAGGAAACTTGTATATTTATATTACAGACAATCGATAAGATAATAAAATAACGGTGTTTAGCGCCGCGTTTAAAAATCCTAGGACTTTCTGCACTCCACGCGACAGATGATCTAACAGAGTGAATAAGATACAAATAGCTTTAACTTATTATAATCTTATTTCAGTTTTAATACAACTTAAATAAAACGTTAAGCAGTAAGTAGTTAATCGTAATAACTACAACATACTTTTTAAGTTAAAGAGTTTAACTCTATTTGGTTTTACACTTAAAAACAATACGACATACATAGTATATGTTTAATTTCAAGTAGTTACCTATGTATTTTTCTTTTATCAAAATTTTATAATAAACTTGCTACTCTTCTCTGGTGCCACTGTGAATCTGTCCAGAGTTGCCGGTAGCGCTCATTTACCTATAATGGATATCTAAAACTTCTATCAAGTGTCTCCAGAACTTAATTTTTTTTGTGGACAATGGCGGCTTCTTTTGTTTAAAGGGCAAGTTGAGCGTGTAATTTAATAAGTGTTACAAAAATTACGATCAGCGCATGCGGCCCGACCACAGAACAGACGTCTTCTGTTCTGTGTGCACGACCGATTAAGTAATGATATAGTTTGCTAAAGTTATAAGCTGCTGTGTAGTCTCTATGTAAGTATTTTAATTTCGATTTGACACATTAATCGTAAGAATATGAATAAGACTTAGTTAGGTAGGTAGAGTAGATTACTTAGTTAGATTAGTTGTTAAGTCTTAACTACAACTTAGTTAATAGTTTTTTTTATTAGTATTGGCGTCAAAGTGCCTGTAAAGGTTTATATTTAATAAATAAATTGACTTTGACTTTGTTCAAGAATTATGTCAGCATTCGTTAATTAATAAAATAATAATAATAAAATCATTTATTTTTTATCACACAATAGGTTTTGTAGAACATATTTTGGTGAAAAACAAAGTACGACCTGAAGTGTGAGAAGCTGGTGCCCGCAATGGGTTTTAAAAGAAAACCGGTTACACAGGTCACCAGGCCGCCCCCGCAAAAGGATAGATACAATTGTGTTCTTAACTAAAACGTATTTGTAGATTTAGGTGAAGCGCCAGCAAAGGTGATGGTTTTAATTATTACATTAAAACATACAAAAAAAACAACTTATACAACTACTAAATATTTTAAATAACAGAATTTCGTGGTTGTGTATGTGTGCTTGTGTGAGTACGTGTGTGTGTGAGTGAGTGTGTGTAATTAGTGAGTGTATAGTGTATATGAGCCAGTTATATTATATTTGCCGACATAACTCGAGTCGAAAGGAAAAAATTAACCGCCTCTGTGGTCTAGTAGTGGCTGAGCCAACGGTTTTAGACCCAGAGGTCCCGGGTTCGATTCCCACCAAATCAACAAAAACTAGCTGTAAAAGAGCTGATAAGCAGATGTATTCGATTCTTAAAGCTGGTTTCAGATGCTGTTTAAAGTACTGGTTAAAAGGGTTTACGAATTTCGGTTTCCCATACAAACTTCCAAGTCGAAATTTTTAAAAACTATTTAGCCAATTTTGATGAAACTTTGCATGCTAAAGTAAAACACAGGGATCTAAATTGTTTGTTGAAATCATATTTAAAAAATGTTTATTTAAGTGAGTTATTGCGATTTTAAACTTTCTATAGAGGACTTAAAATCACAATAACTCAGCTAAATAAACGTTTTTTTAGTTAGATCCCTGTGTTTTACTTTAGCATGCAAAGTTTCATCAAAATTGGCTAAATAGTTTTTAAAAATTTTTACTTGGAAGTTTGTATGGGAAACCGAAATGCGTAAACCCTCTTAAGCGCTTATACAGCCCTTTTAAGTGCGAAAGAGGACCATATTAAACAGCTTTATTCCTTAGAAAGGTTGGTTAAGCTCTTTACAAGAGCTGATTAATAGCTGTACTGATACTGGTTAATGGCTTATCACTATGCTTTTACTCTATTGTTTTGACATGTCACATCTTTAATGCAGTTTTTAGTATAATAATTACCTTATAATAGTTTATTTGAACGAAGAATGGTTTATTAAAGTTTTTAAAAAAGCAATGTGTTCGCAGATAAATATGTCTAACAAAAACCTTGTTGGGTGTAAAAAATATTGCTGGGTGTTTGTTTGTTTTTATCTATAATAATCGTAATATGGATGCGGGGATCAGTATACTGTGAAAGTATATAATGTATTTTAGTCAAAATTTTTAAGCGCTCAAATAAGGCTCATTTGTTGAAAAAAAGTGAAAAAATTAATTGTAGGTTACATGATGTTTACGATTATTTACCCAATATTTGGGTTTCTAATTGATATCAGTTACTTAAAATAACTATTAGAATAGAATTAAGTAGATTTTAGAGCAAATCAGGAACCCAACTTATGTAAAAATCGGATTTCGTAATGCAAGAGTACTTAATTAATGGCGTCAAATTATTCTAACTTAACGCAACAGTCTTAAATCATGAAAACATTTGTTTTAAAGCCACAAGCTGTTCAAAGGCTAAATATATTCTGTTAATAGGGTTATATTTTGTGTGTGGCTGGAAGAGAGTTATCAGTAAGGTTTTGGCTGTATAAAAGTCTGCCAGAAATATATTTTATAGCTTGATATTCCAGCGTTTTAGGGTACAATATATAAAATAGGAAGAAAGTAGGTAGGTCTAGGTATGCAACAGGTAGGTTTTTATTATGTTTATTGCCTAGTGACCTACTTGGAAATTATATTAACGGAACTAAACCTGTAATACATTATTTGACAGAAAAACAGCCGAAACGCGAGTTATGAATTTATTCATAAAAACCCTATGTACCTATTAGGGCGATAAGCGGCTGCGGCCCGCTCGCCGCGGTAGAGAGATCGGTACCTCCCCGCCCTTACCCCGCAATACAGTAATTATCTAGTATTATTATTTCTAATTAATGTAAAATATCATTATGCTAATATTCACCTCGCTCAAAGAGTTTTAAATTTATTTGTCGAGCTTTATGCAAAATTGTTCTAGAACCATAGGGCAAAATATCTGGAAATCGTTTATTTAAAATTGCTGCTAAATTTTTCAGCGCTTCTTCTAGATTCTAGGTACGGAACCCTTGACATTTAAGCCAACGCTTTACCAGATTCCGGGTTTTTAACAGTTTTCTGTATAAGAATTTACCATTCGCCGTATTTACAGCTTAGGGTTTTTGAATGCTTTTCATTGTCTAACTTATAAAGGAAATGGCTGGTTTAAGGTTTTGGTCTAGGGTCTTATAAAAATGGATTTATTAGGTTTTGAATTATTCCAGAAATCAGTTACAATTCTTTAAAAATCTATTATCAAGCTTAGAGTTTTAAGACGTACTCTATGGATTCTCTTTTACATCTTAAGCCTTTTTATAATACAGTATAGAGCTATATGTCTAGAGAAATGGTAGTAGCTGAATACAGTACAGTTTTCACATATATAATTGCTTTCTTTAAAACTATTAAACTAATGAAAACTTTGTTACTATAGATCTATTTGTTTTGTCACATACACAGTTAAAAAAATGTATCCTTGAAAAATTAGCTTGAATTCCTTTATAATTTAGTTGCAGTTTATCATTTATAGAAAATTTAAAAACATTGTTTGTTTGCTTCAGTTTGCTTGTATTTAATTACTTTATTTTTAATATTATTATGAGGATAATGGTGTTGGTTGCGTAATTACAATAATTGTTTTAGATTATAGTTTTGTAGTAGTATTAAGCTTTATTATGCAATTGTTTGTTATCCTAAACAAAATAAAAATAAATAAAAATATTATAGGGTTGCTAGTTTGATAAAATATATCTAAATGCTTTATTGCAGCAAAAGGCTTTAATAAAGTTAATAAATTCTATAAACCAGCTAGAACACGTTGCGAAAACCATTTTAAAACCATAATTAAACTTAAGGCTGTAAGTTGACTTATATCATTCCTTTAAACTGCTAATGTTTTGGTTGGGCAGCAGGGGGTACATCTTTGTGTGCTCGGTTTGGTTGGTGGTAGGGCTGTTAAGTCCGCCTGGCAAGCTACCACCATCTTATCTAAGTCTGTCGCCATAGCAACGATGTTTATAGCATTGTTGTGTTCCGACAGTTTGAGATAAGATAGCCAGTTCCTCAGTGGTTGAGGATTCCGGGTGAAGCGCGCTTCCACCTTCGGCCTTATCGTCACATACCATCAGGTGAGATGAAGGCCAAGCGCTTACCCGTTGTGGATAAAAAAAAGAAAAATTGCAAATGCATAGCAATTGGTAAGCTGAGGTCTCTATGTATGTAAGAGCAGTCTCTGGTGAACAACAAATAATTCTATTATGTCTGGTTTATGGCACTTAAGAGGACTCAGGCAGTGAAAACGGAAAAATTGGCTGTTTTCTATCAGCTGTTATTCAAAATATTTTATACTAGCGGCCGCTCGCGGTTTCACCCGCGTGGTTCCCGTTCCCGTGAGAATATCTGGATAAAAAGCATCCTATGTGTTAATCCAGGTTATAAACTATCTGTATGCCGAATTTCATCCAAATCCATTTAGTAGTTTTTACGTGAAAGTGTAACAAACATCTATCCATACTTACAAACATTCGCGTTTATAATATTAGTAGGATATTGCGCACTGTAATTTTCAATGTGTTACTCATTACTTAACATATGCGTGAGGAGATAAACAAAGCCAATCAAGATTGGAAACATTTTGCTCGGTTATCTCTAAAATTTCATATAAATGCACATTCTGACCGTGTTTTACAATAATAATTCCTATAAAATCATAAACAAATAGGTATTTACATTTTTGATTTCTTGACTGATTTGGATTTCCATAAAACTAAACAATTTTATTAACTTTTTGATAAAAAAAAGCCCGCGAGGCCCCGCGCAACATTAAAATTTTCGCTGACCGCCTAACCCCCCTTAACACATTGAGTGTTTAATAATAACCCTTTTTATTTTAACAAACAGTAGAACAACAAATTAGTTTAAAGTGTTATCGCCACTATACTCAAATTACCTACTCAGATACCTGCTGTTGTGAGGATGTAGCCTGTTGGCTTTATGTGAGGCTATTATTTTGTAACAAAACTTTGCCTGTATTTCGTGGAAGCTTCAACTTAATATAAAATAGTGACCACTAATATAAAGTTAAAGAGTTTGCACGCTTGCCCTGCCCAGTAATTGTTTAGGGGTTGAGGTTAGGTTACATGAACACTTTCACGTATGCCACCGGTTTATCAAATTGCTTGTTAAACAATGTTTAGAATGTTCTCATTTGCATAGTTTGAATTATTGCGACATTAAGGCGACAGGCATTGGGCGAAATATTATTTAAACATGAAATAGTATTTTAGGTTTGTTATGCTTTACAGAGGCAAACTATTAGGCGTATTGTGCGCTAACTAACTTGTTGCTACCAATCCTTTACCTTAAAGAACGAAGTATGAAATATCATTAGTTTTCTTCATTGTGAGAAACGACTATTGCTTGTAACGCTATGTACAACGAAGAAATAGTAACGAGATTTTAAATATTTCACTTTTTTAGTCAGCCACACATGGATGTCTCATTTATTTTTATTGTTAATTTTTTTTCTGAGGATGACATAGCCGAGTGGCAAAGCACTGGGTCTGGTTCAACTCCTAAGCAAAGTGTTTGTTGGATTTTTCGATGAATAGCACTGGTTTATTACATCACTAATCTAGCTTGGTAATAAGATAAGTCAATACCCATCGAATGTAGCGATAACTAGCTATTAACTTTTTTATGATTTTATGAAGATGATGAAGCGAAGAACGAACTTTTAGAGAATGCTGTAGGTAACCGATACCTTAACAACATTCAGAGATTGTTGGTTAGGTTTCATTGGTTGACTATAGTCATACATACATACAAAGTTATACAACGTGTAAAAAATAAGCAATAAAATTTAAGGGTGCGTACATATACCCTGTTAAGACTTCACTGCTTAAATATCACCATTCAATATGGTAAATATTTTTTTTTACTTAAGTGTAATGTACATTTTGTGCAACCCTATTTTGTTATCGATTGACAAACGCAAGCGCAGTGCCAGATGAGTGACCTTTAACAAGTGGCACGCTCTATCCCGCCGCGCCTCGCCCCGTCTTCAGGGTTGTAACCTGAAGAGTTTAAACAAAAACTTGAACTCCTTTTTCTCTAAAAAATATAAAATTTTCAGCTACCTATTACTTGTGAAAAAAAACAGTTATCACCAAACATGTAGGCTGCTTAAATTTTAAGATTTTTAAGTTGTAGAGGCAACTAACGGACTGAAGACTGCTTATACGTCCAACAGTTTAAGCAGCGATGCACTGCTTTTGCGGTTCTCTGTGCCTAGTCTCTGTTCATCTCAGACCCTTTGAGGAATGAGACAGTATTTAATGTATGTATGTATAGATATCGAGATATCAAAATTAAAAGCTATCTAACCTTTCATTTTAGATATACATTAATGAACTGTAATATACAACTTAATCCAAGCTAGGGGTATGCCTTAGGGCGTTGGGGCGTAGCATATTAGGCGGTAAGCGAACCGGAACCGCAACACCTAACGCTCCAGGACAGGAATTATCGATGAAGGGTTTAAGGATGCAAAGCTTAAATAGGACAGGGCAAGACATTTTCTACAAACGCACTCTAAAAGGTTGACTAAAACCGATTGGCGACCTACAGGATCAATGTTTAGAGTAAGGCCGCAAAATCATTAGTGCTATTATCTGGATTCGTTAACCCATTCTGGCTGGAGATAGCTGAAGAGTAGAGGTAAATGGGAAAGTTTTATGTCATGCAGAAGGTCATTATGAATTATTTAAATGTCACTTAGCACAAACGTTAGAAGTGCCATTGACGTTACGTTAGGTTCCCTTGAGATACTTTTAGGGGAAAATGTTATTAGGTATGTCATTGTATACACCGGGGCTTCGGAAGGCACGAACAAACCTGGTTGTCGTCGTTAAAACCTACCAACCCACATTGGCCCAGCGTGGTGGGCCATGGCATGGCCCAATCTAAGAAGGCCTATGCCCAGCAGTGTACAACATTAATTACTTATTTTATTGAATTTAGATTGACCGATTTTTATTTTTAATTTGATTGTATTCTGATTTTATTTTATTTTGTTAGTGTGATATTTTATAGTAATTTGTATTTTTTTTATTTTTTATTATTATTATTATTATTTATTTTTATTTTTACCCAAATAATTAAATGAAGTATTATTATTAAATATTTTTATTGGTTCTACAACGGAATAAGATTCAAATTATGGTGACATGTATATAGCCACTACCAGCTAAGGGGGTAGGTTAATGATGACGATACATCGGGGCCAGGGCCGGCTTTGTAAGACTCTCGCCCAAGTAACAGTTCTCCTGAAGTGCACAGTTTACAGGCTTACAGAACTAGTACCTCTCTTTTAGTGGTTCCAGGTTTTACTACCAAGCTTATAACAGGTTACATGGAGTTCGTTTGGGTTTATAGTATACCTGTTCTTATAAGTTGACTTATAGTCGTGTATAGAACGAAATTATAGGCGCAGTAAGGCTAAGATGGCCTATAAAAGTGTTGCTTAAGTGTAAATACACTTGAGAAAACTTGCTCCACTAATTTATACTTAATGAGCAAACCAGCTTTATGTGTCATACGCCAGTAATAGTAATTTATACACTTATAACCATTTGTACTTGTTACTTGACCTTATAGGGGTGTATAAGTCAACGTTATGTGCCAATTATAAGTGAATTAGTTCTACAATGGTTTCTTTTAAGAGTAAGTGTACTTGGTATTGCTGTGGACTCTCGAATGCTGTTATAGTGTTAAATTCTTTATAAAGGTTTCTTGTAAAACTATTTAGTGTCCAAAGATATCTTGATGAAGTCCATTTAAAAAGACAATTGCTTTTAATATTTATCGCATCTTCACGGCCATTGTGATTTCTTTTGAGTCATTGGGTTTTTATTAAATTATTACAAAAATGGATATAAACAAATGGAAATATGACCATGATAGTTCGATCAAAGTCACAACTAAAACATAAAAATAATAAACTCTCAGTTACTAAAATTGAGCATGAGACATTTGTATGCGGAACCCTAATTTGTCACAATATGACGTGACAAAGTTATTAGGACTAATATTATTTTTAAACATAACTTAATAAATACGCCGTGTTTAAAAGGCGAACCAAAATTGAGATGTAAAACACAATATACTTCACCGAAAATACATACGCGTTTGCCGTGCAAACGTATAATATTACGAGCAAAATACTTTTCAATACATTTCATATAAAATAGATGAAGTTTTATTTTTTATTTTTCTTCACAACCGCACAACAAAACATCAATTCACAAATGTTTGAAGTAGCTTATATTAAAAGCGCAGAGTAGGTTACAAGCCTGCCTGGTTCAATGCTCATAGTGTGCTTCGCGGGAGCAAATGGTTCTCCGGAGTCTAATTATAAGTGTATTATGGGCTTAAGTTGTGGTGTCTGGTTCTATTAGATGCTTATAGTTGGCTTCGCTGGAGCAGTTAGTTCTGCGTAGTCCACCTATAAGTGTATTATTGGTCTAAGTGGTGCTGACCAAGTCTACTATTAGTGTTTTATTAGCAACAGTACGCGTATAAAATGGGCCCTTTTCCGTGGTTACAAACTTTTACTAGCCTATTATAGACCTGGCTCTGGAATAACTACGAGACCACATTTTATTACTTGGCTTCCCCTCCTGTCAGGAATAGCTTAAAGAGGAGAAGATATGCCCATTTCTAAAATAGTAGTAGCGCCTTAACATAGCGTAGACTCCACAGTACCATGTCAAGCGGTCCCGAGCCATAATTATAGGTTGACCGAAAAGTCTTAATATCGAAAGAAACAAAAAAGTAAAATGCTAAACTTCAGGCTAATAACGTAATCGCTCAGTCGAAATATCATTAAATCTTTCAACGATAAACTTAATGAATGGCCTTAATTTCGTAGTAATTAAGAAGATAGAACATTTTGTATAATCACAAAAGATATGATTATTTTACGCCATCGTTGTGTGCTAATAGATACATTGTTTAAATTGTAATGCCGGCGATGCTGGAATTGGAAAAAATTTAAAAGTTATGTTTTTTACTATCAACACAAGATAACCGGGTCGCGTGTCACGTAGCGATGAAAGAATACTACCCTTCTTTTCCCTTGGGTGTCTGACTGAACACTGCACATAGTTCACACGGCGTCAGATCAATCTACCCAAAACTGTCAAATTTCTACAAACAATTCTGAACTTTATTGTTTAGTAATAAGGATCAATATTCATTGGAGAAATTTGACAGTTTAGGGTAGGTTGATCTGACGCCGTGTGTACATCCAACAGCATAAAGCGGTGATGGGCTCACCACCTATCACGCTGAGCACGCAATTGTTGTTCGATGAAATGAAATGAAATTATTTTATTTGCGTATGAATAGGGTACAGGAGGAGATGTTGTTAAATTTTTACGCTCATCCCATTCAGCCAACCACGGTATCATGCAAAAAGTAGGGATATTAAAATTAAAAATTAATACAATGCAATTAAAATTGAATACAATACAATAAAATTAAATATGAAAAAAATGGAAAAAATCTAAAATAATTAGATTAATAAAATAAAAACAAAATTAACCGAAAGGAACCACTTTGAGGCTGTATGGTGCAGCTTCTCTGCCTGTGATGAAAAGTGGACTATGACAGTGCACTTGCTTTTGCCCATTGACTAATCTCTGACTTACCATAACAGTCGTGAGTCCATGTACTTACATACATGTGCATACATAAGCACTCTTTGAGTGTCAGTAAAAATGGGGGTTAAGTTGCTCGCGTCCGTAGGTTTACCCTTGAGACCCTACACGTGACCCCTGGGTGGTGCTAAATGAGTGACACCAACTGAGTGGTAGAGCCACGCTGCGTTGCAGCACGCATTGGGTCGGCTCGCCCGGCGTAATACCACCCCCTCACGAATTTTCGGCGTGAAACAATGGCACTCTGTGCTGTTGTGTTTCGTCCGGCGAGTGAGGGTTCCGGAGACCCCTCCCCCCTCCCCTCACAATTGATATGGCAGCGAACTGTAATCTAGATTTACCCCAGGGGGGTACCGACACATCCAGTGTCGGAGAATCCCCCCCTGAGCGTTCTCGCTCAGGCTGCCCTACGTATTCTAAGGAGGGCAAAAGTTCGGTCGTGCCAGGGCATGCTGCAGGCAGGAGAAAGGCGGGACAATTGGCACCCCCTCCTACGCTTCGCGTGGACTTCTGCAATATCAGGGGAATCCACTCTAACTTGAGCGCCGTCCATTACCACTTCAAGACGGCGAAACCGGCCTTGCTCTTCCTCACCGAGACGCAGATATCCCCCCCTCCTGACATCTCGTACTTGCGCTACCCGGGATACAACCTGGAACATGCATTTGTGCCACGAGCCGGTGTTTGTGCCTATCTCTTGGGCTCTCTTTTCGCATCAAACTCGACCTTGGACGATGGGGAAAACTCTCCACCAACCATACCGCATTGCGCTTGTACAATGCCAAACGTTCAGTTCCTGCAAAGGTCAGTTCGTAAGGCTCTTTTTTCCCTTGATATCCATAAGGCGAGTGGGCCTGATGCAGTTCCACCCATTGTGCTTCGGACGTGTGCTCCTGAATTGGCACCAGTTCTAACGCGCCTTTTCCAGCTCTCTTACACCACTGGCGTCGTCCCGAGCTCTTGGAAGACAGCCCTTGTCCACCCGATTCCAAAAAAAGGCGATCGCTCAGATCCGTCTAACTACAGGCCAATAGCTATTACCTCTTTACTCTCCAAAGTAATGGAGTCCATTTTAAACCGCCAGCTCTTAAGGTACCTAGAAGAGAACCAGCTACTAAGTGATCGCCAGTATGGTTTTCGTCGCGGTCGATCGGCTGGTGATCTTTTAGTGTACCTTACTCACCGATGGGCGGAGGCAGTCGAGAGTAAAGGGGAGGCACTGGCAGTTAGCTTGGACGTAGCGAAAGCTTTTGACAGGGTATGGCACAGGGCTCTTTTCTCTAAACTTCCATCATACGGGCTTCCTGAGAAATTGTGTTCATGGGTTGCCAGCTTTCTTACTACATTAAACATTAAACATTTAACTTTAAATACTGAATAAGTATAATTTTATTATTATAATGGCAGCTAAGCATAATCTGCTCGTAATTAACGACGTAAATTATTTTTAAAACAAACGCTTTGCACTAATATAGTTGCGCTTAATGCTTTTAGTAGATAAGTAGATAGATAAACACTATATTACACACCAGCAGCGTCCCGCCCGCGACTTCGGACCACATATACTAATTTTAATTTTTTTTTATACCAACTTTGTCCTGATAATTAAAAACAGAGCAAAAAAAAATTAATCAAATAGGTGCAGCCGTTCTAAAGTGATGACCGAATAACATTCATAATTCTATTGATTTTTATTTGAATAGAAAAACAAGAAGAAGATACTACGACACGATTTTTCCCGCTGACAGCTGTTTAGCTGCCGTAAACTAAACACAATAGAAATTCAATTATTAGACCCTTATGAGTCTTTGTGGTAGATAAGGGGTTAATAAAACGTCATAACGACCCCTTCCTTTATTTGTATCTACCGCACCTTCGTCCACGCTAACTTAGAAACATCGTCATACTACAACAGCCATTTTGTACAAAATATCTACAAATTATAAACAAAAACCATCCTCAGTTATCGCTCTTTCTATCAGTGAAAACCGCATAAAAATCCATTGTGTGGTTTAAAAGAATAGTGCGATGCCACAGACAAACCGTCACACTTTAGCTATTTAAAATAATATATCTACAAAATATAAACAAAAACCATCCTCAGTTACCACACTACCTTTTAGTGAAAACCGCATAAAAATCCATTGCGTTGTTTAGAAGAATAGTGCGGTGCCACACACAGAAGAAAACAGCTACTTTTATTTATAATATGTAATGAAAACAAAGCAGTACGTTGTCGAGTGCGTTTAATTTCGTTATTAAAATTGTAACAGCTGTTATTAAATAAAAGAGAGCTCCAATTCGAGCCGCGCCAATTATTAAATTAAATGAAAAACAAATTCGCGACCGAAAAGGTGAAGCCATTAACTCTAACACAGGATTGGAAGTCGCGTCGACTCGTAAGCTGCCGTTAAATTACAAGAAGAGTTGCCTCTCTGTGTTCTTTAGATAAACAAAATACGATGAGAAATATTTAGTGAAGTCTCAAGGAAGGAAAATGTTTCTGAAGTTGGCCGTGTTCGACCTGACGAATAAATTCGGTAGACAATACACGCTAATGAATAAAGTTGGGCTGTTAACGAAGCCAACTCTGGAATTTCCATTTAGAAGTGTTCATGTTTTATCGGATGTACAACGCATATTTCCGTCGCCACGGTGGGCAACTTTCAAATTCAATTATATGTGATTGATAGATTATTTAAGGCGCGCTTGATCGATCGATTATTGGATTACTGAGCGATTTCATTATTGAGTTGTGTTAGCAACAAACAATGTTACGTGTTCGCTTTGGTTTCGATTTTTGTAGACCACAATGGTTGTGATTGAGTTAAGAACGCTATAAATATGCCTGACGTACTACTAAAAATTACATGGCTGCCGCTTTGTGTTTGGCCAATTTGGACAGAAGCAAAAAGCTTCTCACTTTACTTTTTAAAGCTAATTTTCTATGGGACAGTGCTAACTTTGCATGTCAACTAATTAAATGTTCAATGTATTTCAAGACTCTCCTACAGATGGCATTAAAAGTTCATTTCGTTTCGGGGTTTCGTTTAAACCCGACCATCACGTGGAACGCATTAGCATTTCCTCAAACAAAAAAGTTATACGTTGCAACTCAAGCCGCCGTTGATCCAACAGTAAATAAATAAAATTTGTTGTTTTTTAACATTTTCCAAGAAAAACTACAAGTATCTCTCATTTCTCCGCACCGCCAACAAAATATTACGTCAACATACACAATTACATTACATCCGACGAAGGCAGTACGCTCACCAATAACGCACATAACTCAGACGATACTTGCGGTAATCCGCGTTGCGTCTGAAGCCAGCCCTGATCCCACCCAATTGGCAAAAAGATCTTTATTGGTTCGGCTGAAGCTATTCGGGATCAAACGACTACCACTAGTCTGATTGTTACTTAGACAACTAGTGATCACATTTTGATGTTCGGATAAATCTATTTCGGATACGGTGGGATCAACATTGGAAAGGAAAGATTTTTTTTCTGTTCGATTTAAGTGTATCAGTTGCGACCGACCGTTTAGTATATCCCTCTTTGCTATCGGGATTCTGATGTTTAAATTTAAGATTTTGTTTTTAAAACAATTGAACCAAATAATTTATCTTTAAAAAAATCTTGCTGTTGTGTGATAGGAGATTTTGTTTTTTATATAGCCTCTAAATTGACGGTAGGTATTAACCGTCAAGCATTTAACGTATTGAAGAATAGCTCTTAGTAAAACGCCAGCTTAGTAAAATCAAAAGACACTAAAAGTAAAGATCTACAATACATAGGAGACTTCACAGACTCAATAATAATAACAATATTAATAATGATTTTGTACCTTTAAGGATAATGATAGATAACAAACATAATGTTACAAATAATAACCTTCACATAATTAATATAACAGTGCTCGATTATGGGCAATTACACTCGATCTGTCCAAGCACCACTCGAACAAGAGCAATATAATAAAAACAAAAAAGTTTCGTACTGTTACCATAAATTGAACTAATGAAACCAATTCGTAATAACTTCAACGTTTACTTTACTTTTTCATTCACCTGGAATCGTGCCATAATTGAAGGGGAAAAAATATAATTGCCACCCGACACGATAACCTCGCTGAGTTATCACAAAGAGGGTTAGAGTCGTTAGCCGATGAACTTGTCCGAAGTCTGACTGGCCTTAGGCATAGACCGAGGCCTCGGAGATAATAGGACATGTCAATTTATCTGATGACCGCGCGCTTTTTGACGTCAATCGCCCTGTGCTTGTTGATGTTAGGGCTTGTCCTATCAAGGTCTCCGGCATGAACATCTTGAGAGGCGGCAAGCGGTTTTCTGGTTCATTACGTGATAAAACGACAATCTAAGCATCATGCGATGCGGTATGCGGACTTCTAGTTCATTGAGCGCAATGAAAAGTCATTGCCTTCTTTAATATTGAATGACTGAAGTACATAGTATAACTCTCAATGAACTATAAACCGCGTCGCATGATTCTTTCACCTGTGGTCGTGGCCAAGTAGTAAGTTCGAAAGCCTAGCTTCCACCATATTAGGTATCTACTAAATCTGTAGCGATAACAACCATACAAATAGAGAAAAAATAAATGGTTGGAATATAAATCTGATGTGATGTCCATCCCTGTCTAATACCTATCCTATTATACTTATAGCCAAAATCTTAGTCTGGAATCATGTTCCGTAAAACAGCAAATCCAATTAAAATAATTATGACGTTAGTCAGTTAGAAAGTACCTTTTGTTTGACGAATATAATAAAATGTAAAAAAATCTACAACAAACTATTACTTACTTTAGAACAATGTAATTGCAGAAATACTTATTTTAAGTTATAGCTAGCTATAATTTTGAGCTTTCACATAAACATCGGTTAATTAGCATCAGCCTTATGGGATTAGTTTGCCTTGACCAATTTGAAAGCAAAAAAAATATTAATTAGAGCCGGAATGAGGAAGTTTTAAGGAGCAAAAGTCAATATTGGTGCGGTAGTTTGTGCCCAGTTACCGGGGCGTGTCCGACGCTGCTTCTGCGGTTACTCACAGACAGGAAACTTTGACAACAAAAACCTTTATTTATATTTTACGCGTGTTGTCAGACAAGGTGGACCGTGCTTAGTAGCGTGCTCTTGGAAAGGCCTATGTCACAGTATTAGAAGGCTGTGCCTATATCCAGCAGTGGACAGGTATACACTGATAATGATCTGTAATGTTAACATGACAGATGAACAGAGCACACGACTGTACCGAAGAATTAACGTTAGGTCTTAAGATTTTATTTTAGTTAAGTACACTTATTTACGTCGGGTTCGTGATTTTGATAAACGCTAATTAAATAACTTTTTTTTCTATTTATTTTGGCACATACAGTCATTCATTGTACAAAATGTTATGTTATGTTATAGTATAAATTGAACATAATAATAGACAAGGAGTGCCGAAAATTTTTAACAGTTGTAGTACATGCAAAAGCTATGGAGGGGCGGATTAAGTTCCTAGTTATTATCATCTAAGTATGTATAGTGATGATAAACTTTTACAAAAAAGAAATATATACGCTTAAGCAAATCTATAACAATTCAAATATGTATGTGTCGTAGTAAGATAGTTATAGCCGTAATATAGTTATTTCCATCCGCCCTACACTCCTACAAATATTTCTATTATCTTAACCCAGTAATATAATTATAACACTAAACATGAACCGTATTTTAATTATATTCCTAGTAAGATAGTAAAGAATCGCTTTCTTATAACTACGTTACGGGATATAATTGTATCCCTAGGGATATAACTATATTACGGCTATAACAATCTCACTGCGACATATACATTAGAGTAATTGGAATGCTGTACCACCATTATCTACCAGACCTCACCCAAAATCAACGGGATAACCTGACCGAAAGCAGCAGCACGCTATACTACTGATAACCACTCAAAGTTCACCTATGAGAAATGTACAAGTTATGATCCACTACCTTATCTCTGGAAAACTGTATTTTTAAAAGATTTGACCGAAATGCTGAACAGATCGAGTTCACTAAATTCTTTCTTAAACATACAAATAGATCGATGTATGAAACAATGTATGAACAATTACAAGTATAATTCTTTCGAAGATGGGGTGGTACAAAACAATTTAAATACGATTTGGGCGAGCGGGTAAGCAAGCTTTATTAATTTAGTTAATTTTAGACAGCAGTGTAGGACTGTCAATATGGTTATTGAGAATTTTGTGGAGAAAGACTAAGTCGAAGTATTTTCGTCTGTTATTAGGTACGTACATTGAGAGCTTTTTAACTTTCGCGGTCATTATTATCAATCTAATTATATAACTCCGTGATCATGGCACGTGCAACTTTCAAATTCAATTAAGTATATGTGATTGACAGATATTAAGGCGCGCTAGGGCGCGCTTGATCGATCGATTATTGGATTACTGAGCGATTTCATTATTCAGGATTTGTTCCGGATTCGTCGTATTCCTGATTCGTCGTATTCGAGATTGGTCGTATTTCAGATTCGACGTATTCCAGATTCGTCGTAATACAGTCCACCTTAGTACCTATCATATTTGTTATAAAATTAAAAACCAAATACAAATTGTTAAGTAACAATAATAATATAAATAATATAAATAAGTATTTAAGTAAACAAATATAAGTATAAGTATTGAACAAAAAAACTCTCCTCGATAGAACAAAAATAGTTTGTTACAAATTCAATAAATTCATAAAATGAAACAATTAAACTCATAATTCACAAACACTAGAAAGGCACTCAATATAATTTGTGAGATTTATTTTCTTAAGATTGTACAGTCAAGGTGTAAAAATATGTAATAATTACTAAACCATAACAAAATATATTTATGTAAATGTTTTAAACATTTTAAAGAACTTTGTGAAACAATTCGTTGGATATATATTAATGTGCCTACTCGACTGTACGTATTACGACGAATTTGGAATACGTCGAATCTGGAATACGACCCATCTGGAATACGACGAATCAGGAATACGACGAATCTGGAACAAATCATTAAGTTGTGTTAGCAACAATGTTACGTGTTCGCTTTGATTTCGATTTTTATAGGCCACATTGTAGTGATTGAGTTAAGTTAGTTAGTAACGCAAACTATCGGCCCTGCGGGTGGTCCTAGCGGTTCATGGGATTGGCCTCCTGTTTTTAAGTAGACGAATATTGGGAGAAGTGCATGGTGACGATGTTTCCTGCAAAGTGTTGGTAGTCATTATAAAACGCCCTCATGTCTTTTTGATAGTGTGATTTTTGTATTATCAATCGAAATGTATTGCTCCGTGGTCATGGCACGTGCAACCGTGCCGAAATTATCTGATGTCTCCTCTACACGTCTACAGATGCGTCCGCGAACATTGGCAGATGCATAGACGCAGATGAATTTCTACTAGCTGTCCACACGTCTGTAGGTCGATCAGTCTATGTTCATTCTGAGCAGACGCAACTCGCACTCGCACATTCTAGTTCCTATGGCCACCTTCCAGTTCCATCATCAGATCACCACCATGTCATCATAATATTGCATTGTCACGCGATTTACACAAATTACAAATTAATTGAAATAGGTACTTAGTTAACTAAGTACTATATTGATTTATACCTAGGTAGTATACTTACTTACAACACTTTTATTTTTGTGGTATTAATTTTCAGGATTCCACAGGCAGTCTTCAGCTTGATATAGCCAATAAGCCTAAAAGTTTCCTCGATACTCTCAATCACAACTTCGATCAAACTGATGCGTCGGCAGACGTGTGGTCAGACGCCATTTGCGGATGCGACGGCCGACGTGTAGAGGGGGTGATTTGCGCGTCTGTATTTAACTTCTGCAGATGCATCATCCTCGCATCCGACTGTTGTCGGTTTTTGTTGCACGCATCAAAGGGATTCGGCGCCAACGTCCGGCGCCTGTCCACACGTCTGCCGTCGCATCAGTTTGATCGGAGTTGTGATTGAGAATACCGAGGAAACTTTTAGGTTTATTGAGCTATATCAAGCTGAAGACTGTCTGTGGAATCCTAAAAATAAATATCACAAAAATAAAAATGTTGTAAGTATACTACCTAGGTATAAATCAATATAGTACTTAGTTAACTAAGTACCTATTTCAATTAATTTGTAATTTGTGTAAATCGCGTGACAATGCAATATTAGGATGACATGGTGCTGATCTGATGATGGAACTGGAAGGAGGCTATAGGAACTAGAATGTGCGAGTGCGAGTTGCGTCTGCTCAGAATAAACATAGACTGATCGACCAATAGACGTGAGGACAGCTCGTGGAAATTCATCTGCGTCTATGCATCTGCCAATGTTCGCGGACGCATCTGTAGACGTGTAGAGGAGACTTTAGATGCGTGCCACAAATAACGACAACAGTAGGATGCGAGGCAGATGCATCTGCAGATGAATTTCCACGAGCTGTCCACACGTCTATTGGTCGATCAGTCTATGTTTATTCTGAGCAGACGCAACTCGCACTCGCACATAAACACAATATATGGTGAAAATCCCGTTTTTATACGTTATCTGCTTATTTTAACTTTACTTCCCAAATATGAAATGATAGTGCTATGTGGACCTATATAGTAAAAGTGTGTGTATTCTATTGTTTAGCAATAAGCTTTTTGCTTTCTTTAAATTGTGAACGATTGGTCGATTACCAAGTAATCTTAAAATCGCATTTCATAAAAATATACAAAATATACTCTTATCATGCTGATCAGTTGCTTTCGGTTTTCCGAAATTCAATACGAAGTTCACTTGTAAAAAAAGAGCAGATAAGGCTCTTGTCTCACTCCTCCGGTACGTTATAAGCTAACATTTTGTTCGTCAACGATTTCGGCGGTGTGTACCGCACTGTCAGTGGGCAGCATTCCAGCGAACCTGCAGTCCACGACGTGCAATTCATTCTAGTTTAAAATGGGTTACTCCATTTCTCGCTGACTACGCGTCTCTGTGACTGTGACAACTCCGCCCACGCTTCCCGTTTGTTTTTGCAGGAAGATATCGGCGCGGCGGCGGGATTTCACAGTTTTGTTTGTGGATATGTCCTCGGGCATCTAAGTCCTCGGGGATCTATTTTGCAGCGGCCGCCCGGCGCGCTTGTTTTGTTTTCCATTCGATCGTCACGTGTTTGTTTTCGATGATTCGAGAAGTATATAGGTGTTGAAAACGAGCAATCCGGTTTACGGCGGATACTTTGGAAGCTCTCGAATGACGTGTATTAATTTGAATGCGTAATACAAGTGATTCGGTATTTTCAATTGTAATAATAGAAAAATGTTTTTGCTTTGTTTGTAGCAAATTGATTTATGCAACAGGCAGCTTGCAACACCAAAAGGGTAGTCACTAGTTTAACGTCTCCAATACAATGTTATTTTATTAAATATGTTATATTTAATTTATCAATTATAATATAAAATAATATATATATTAATAATAATATGATGATGCTTGTGAGTAGGTAACAAAGTAAGTATGTAAGTGAGTTGTTAAACTTTGAAAGGAATATACTTCCTACAAAGGGGATTACCATTTCTTATCCTTTCATTTGTATTAATTACATATCATACTCGTTACTATCTTTTAAAAAGGTCATGAATTTTTTTTCCTAAAAGATATTATTATAATATTAAAAGAACTAAAACTTTATAAAAAAATTGATTCCTTGTCTCGAAGAAATTCTCTTATTGTCCCTGAATAAAAAGTATCCCAAATGTTGAACAAACATAATAATTCAAATCTATTCTTCATCTTCCTGTGGTTAACTAACAACGGGACAGGTAGACATACAAATACGCCACAAATACGTTCTGGTTGTAACAACGTCGGGGTATCAATATCTCTACTTAAATCTAACATTTAAAATAGAAGTAAAAAAAGAATGGCTTCCCAGCTCTGGAACGTAGACAAACGTACAAAGTGTATTATAGTACCTATATATTATGTGAGCAAGTTAGGTACTTAATAATAAACATACATAATGTTGCATCACATAACATTATTAATGGTGATACAAAAATATATTCACTTTAAATATTATTAACAATTTAACTAATATTATGTCAGTAATATACAATATAATATTATAAAAACTAAAAAAACAAAAGCTACAAAAATAAAAAAAATCTTTATTTATAAACAACTTAATCTAACAGAGCACCGTGCGTCACTTGTGGCTCAAATGTTCCCATGATACCGGCCGCGTTGCCGCGCTGTATCGCCAGGGAGATCCTTTAAACCAGTGGGCCTACTCTCTTTCTCCGAAACAAAATTTCGGCCGACTTTCGTTTGCTATCTCTATAAATAGCAAGATATCTGGGCCCGGACGGGACACGGCTCGGTCTAATAATAAATAAAAAAATGTATATAACGTTTCAAATCAGTGCCCCGTCCGGGCCACGTACACGGCACGCCCCGTGCACGGCCCGTCTAATAATATTCATCCCTACGGACTAAGGGAAGAGAGGGGTTGGTAGTCAATGAGGACTGCTCTTTGCTGTTGGATGTATGTGCGGCCCTTAGTCTGTTAGTCGCCTTTTACGACGACTAAGGGAGGAGAGGGGTTGGTAGTTTTCTTTTAGTGTGACGCTTTACCACACGGCTCCGCACTTATTATTATATTAGTCGTCCCACTCCCGGCCAAATCCTTACTTTCAAAACATATTTCACCCCCTGGCAACGTCTCACCATCGCCAGTCCCTCATGTCCCATCCTATCAAGGTCGTGCTGTCGTCGGAATCTTCGTCTGGTCTACCTAGTCACCTTTTTTAAAGTACAATATCGCCTATAAGTACTGCCCCAAGGTTTGAAAAAGGCATCCATCTTTGAAATCAAGTCATCGCTACAAATTATGGTTGTTAGTTTTGACGATTGCGAGTTGGTAATCACAACATCTGGTCTTGCATCGATAAATCCAAAAGACATTTTTTCCGTCTAAGTATCGAACCCAAGACCTCCGGATATCAAGCTGAGCCCTTTGCCACTCGGCCTCGGAGGCGTTCGTCTAGATCGCCCACAATTCGTTCGGCATATTGCAGACGTGTCCATCCCAGTCCCACTTTATCTATTAGACAATAATCTATCACCAAAAGACATCGACTTCGTTAAAACTAAATGTAGACCTTATAAAAGTTGACATCTCTACTGATTTTTTTACATGCAGTTCGTTATTTTAACGACTATAAAGAATGCAAGGTAATATTGTCAATAATTAAAACTTTTCGCTCTGAGACAGCAGCCAGTTGTCAGGAATTGTTCGGGGACAAAGAAAGAACTTTGTCATGACTTAAATGTCTCTTGAGCATTTGCTACTTGAGATAAATTTAAGTCTGACAATTCGCAGCAGATATGCAACTATGATATTCTTTCAGATAGCAAGTAGTGCAATTATAACTTTCAGGAAAGGTCCATTTATTATGTTGATTATTACTTCCTGCACCTTTGTCGTTTTGTTCTATTACTTACTTGTTTTTGTGTCAGATAAAGGACAATTTTAGTAGGTTACGACAAACTGTGTTTGCTCTGCTATTAAACCTGAATCTGTTTCATTATTTTTTCGGTTCAGATCAACAACATCAGATCAATATCATATAGCAACTAGTGCAATTATAACTTTCAGGAAACGTCCATTAATTATGTTCATTATTACTTCTTCCACCTTTGTTGCTTGAACTCCGCTACTTACTCGTTCTATAGTGTCAGGTTATGGGGCATTTTAGTAAGTTATGACATCGAGAGAGAGTGAGAGAGAGAGAGAGAGAGGAACATTTATTGACACAAATTTAAAATAGTTACTTCTGTTTAAAGCTGAGCAGTTAATTGTGCCCATTCTTCTCTACTGCTAAAAAAATACGTCCTGAATAGGTAGGTTAAAAAAAGATGTCAATAACAACAAACATAAGAAAGGACAATTATCAATCAGGACCCGCTGGTATTCTGGCGGGGTCTAAACTGTGTTTGATAGTAAAGGTTAATCCATTATATTTATATAAGCTTTTTAAGCTTAAGGTTATAAGCTTTTTCCATTTAAGATTAACATTCACGATGATTAGGATATAATGTAAGAAGGTATTAATGTCACATTTCACGAATCATTTAGCTAATCTTCACATTAAGTTATCAATCGTTGTTACAAGGTAAACCCTGGTGTCAAACCATTTCAAGTCAAAATCATATTGTAGTAAATATTTTTATTTTATTTTTTATATAAGAAGGAGGCAAACGAGCAGGCGGGTCACCTGATGGAGAGTAATCACCGTCGCCCATGGACACCCGCAAAACCAGAGGATTCGCTTTCGCGTTGCCGTCCTTTAAGGAAGGGATAGGGTTAAGGAAGGAAAAGGAATTGTGAGAGGGGGGGGGGGGGGATGGGCCTCCGGAACTCTAAAGATTAATAATGTTCTAAAAATTATGTACTGTCGTGTCTGTTAGGCAAAAACCTACATCATTCAAATCCAGGAATTGCGATAATAGATTGAAATTACTTATTAATACCATATAACTTATATGGAACATATATCAAATTCTTAACACTATTAGGCAAAGCAACAGATAGATTTACTATTATTAACATCAGCCGTTTGACCAAAACGCTTGCCAAATGGCTGATATAGTGATCACAAACGCAGGTTATGCATCAAAAAATCCGAAAACACTTTGTCCGACATGGGATTCGGGGAGTGAAACTTCTGAATATTGGGCCGAACGATTCCCACTTCGTCCCCGAAGTGTATTTAACATACATAGATATATTCAGGACTTTTATCTCCAAAGGGTTAGTCGAAGACTATGCAACGAGGACCGCAGAAGCAGTCCACTACCATAGCCCACGTTTCATCAAATTACAACTGCACATGTGGTCAGCGTGATAGGTTAAGGTGGTGAGCCCTTTGCCTCTCTATAATGTTAGATGTATGTGCAACCTTTAGTCCGTTAGTCGCCTTTTACGACACCCTAAAAAAGAGACGGATTGGTAGTATTCTCTTAGTTAGCCGCTATTCCACACGGCAAACTTCAAATATTTAACCGCCTCTGTGGTCTAGTGGCTAAGCCACCGGTCTCAGACACAGAGCTCCAGGGTTTGATTCCCAGCGGGGGGTGGTGCGTCTTTGTGTGCTCGGTTTGGTTGGTGGTAGGGCTGTTAAGTCAGCCTGGTTAGCTACCACCATCTTATTTAAGTCTGTCGCCATAACAACGATGTTTATAGCATT
Organism: Scoparia ambigualis; assembly: GCA_963921215.1. Lineage (NCBI taxonomy): Eukaryota > Metazoa > Arthropoda > Insecta > Lepidoptera > Crambidae > Scoparia > Scoparia ambigualis. Next base: position 13,149,942 of record OY992511.1, on the reverse strand, counting down.
GTTGTGTTCCGACAGTTTGAGATAAGATAGCCAGTTCCTCAGTGGTTGAGGTTTCCGGGTGAAGCGTGCTTCCACCTTCGGCCTTATCGTCACTTACCATCAGAGATGAAGGCCAAGCGCTTTCACGTTGTAGATAAAAGAAAAAGAAAGATTGAATACCTCAAATAAATAAATATGTACATAGATACCAGTTGCACCACAGATATAGATCTATATTTGTGAGTTGCACATTTACCGAGATAAACGTATCTAGTATCCATTTCAATAGGTGTGTGTATCAATGATATTCAAACAGTTCGATTGCCATTTACAAATGAAACTGTTCAATTAACGATTTGGATGGACACAAACTATTTTGTTGGCGTATTGGTTTAATGTCAATTGCTTTTGTAGGTGATACTTTGTATGTTCGACTGAGTGCATAACGTGCTGATGTGGTTTTATTGACTGTTTTAACAAATGTAGGATTGGTTCGTCAACACCGTTCTAGCATTAATTACGTGAAAGTAAATAAATCTATATATTTTTTTAATGTAAGAAGGAGGCAAACGAGTAGGCGGCTCACCTGATGGAGAGCAATCACCGTCGCCCATGGACACCCGCAAAACCAATGGAGTCGCAGATGCGTTGCCGACCTTTAAGGAAGGAATAGGAATTGTGAGGGGGGGGGGGGAGGAAGGGCCTCCGGAACTCTCACTGGCCGGACGAAACACAACAGCAACAACAGCACCAAGTGCCATTATTTCACGCCGGATATTCGTGAGAGGGTGGTATGGTATTACCCGGGGCGAGCCGGCCCAATGCGTGCTGCAACGCAGCGTGGCTCTACCACAATTTTTTGTATTATTCTTTTGTTTGTTATGCTACCTGACTCAGTTTGTTATTGACTATCAGTTGGACAGTAAAATTTTCATTCCATTGATTTCCCTTCATTACTTTGATTGGGTTTAGTTGTGCGAATAGTGATTTATTTTTAATTAGTATTATTTCTAAAAACGTATCATATTTTTATGTTTTTCGGTTTAGACTTTGTACTCTTAAGCGACCTACGTAGCGTCTTTTTGTTATTGACAAAATACGAATAAAAGTAATTGAATGCAGTCTAAGGTTTTCGTTGACTAAAAATCTTTTGGACCACGTGACCAATACAACGGTTGACAAACCTCACCTTGAGACGGTAATATAGAAAGGATTGTATGAATAATTCAGTGGGAAAGTCGCATGCTTCGCTCTCGGCTCGCCTCGTTCAGGCCGGCTTTCTGTCAGAGTAACCTTAAAATGCACATATTTTATTTACCTTTTTTTGTGCAAGAAAATCTGCCGTATAATGCCTTTAATGCAAGTACGGGCGTGGAAAATAATCTCTTTAGTACCTCCAGCTCGCGAGGGATCTACGAATTAATTTTTAATTAAGAAGCTACAGGCAGTTGTTAAATTTGCAAATCGCTACTTTACTTGAACTAAACCAGAGTAACATGGATAATACTTTATACTGTGTAGTGGTAAGAAATCTAACTAGGTTGGTGTGGGGAATTCTTAAAACTTATTAGATTTCTAAACTATAAACATACCTACTAAACTATTACAGAAAGGGAACTAGGTTCGGAAGAACATTTCGAACATAGTCGTCGATTTTAAATTCATTATCATTATTACAATTATGATCAGTCGAAGGGCGTCCACTGTTGGACAAAAGCCTCCACCGAGGGTTTCCACGACCGGTGAAGAAAGCATAAATGTTAAACTAAGCGTATTAATAAGTTGAGGGACTCTGAAACAAAACGAAAAATCGAACCCTGTCAAATTAACTGTCAACAAATGAATAAACTTTTTGAATTTCTCATTCCGTACCAATTTCGATTGTTCATCTGTAAGTATATTATGTTTATAAAAAGGGAATTATGAAAAGGAGAGAGCGAAACATCTTTACAGTGTACAATTAGGTACACACTTTAAAACAGAATTTTTGAAGGACTATACATGGACAGCAAATAAGGTCCCTGAGCACATAAGTATTTCGTCATAGCAAAAGTCAGAAAATTATAGTTCACTGTACAGTTTTGTAAAGAAACGTGATAGTACCTTATGTGATATGGTCCGAAAATCTACAGCTACTTTCCTTGTCGACTAGTCCCTCAAAAAGGTTTATAAACCTTTCGTATACGTCACAAGGTCCTCGCAGAGATAATCAACTTAGCATGTGTGTATGTTACGGCCAAAGGGTAAGGCTGAGAAGGTTTATGTAATATTATTGTTTACTGAATACAGATGGCGAAAGGTTCAGTATTGAACTGTCCTATTTTATATTTGCATATTAATATAAATATTTTTTAAATTTTTTTCTTATTTTTACATTACTAAGGAAATGAAAAATGGCATAGACGTGTCTGAATTCTTCCACGCGTTTCACATTATATTCTCAGACAACATTGTCTCATCATACCTCTTTTATAATATGTTTTGCCTGAAAGATACTTAGGCGTACACATTTTTTGTTTTAATTATAAAAGAAGATCACTTAACAGCTGTAACTGTTACCAAGGTGACTAAGTAAGATATCATATTGCGCAGTAATCGCTAATGCGCCGTGACTTGGTAACTTAAGTTCGCACCACCCAAGTTACTGTGTCGAAGTATCAATTAGTCCGCTCGTACACAGAGGGTAATAGTAATCTAGCAGTAATCCGCGGAAGACTGTGGCAGATAGTGTCAAGAGTGTCCGCTGTGAGCCGAGTTACGACACTGTAATCCCGGAGGACTTTATCTCAGTCGACCCTTTACGGGATTAACATAAACTTGTACGACGATTTGTCTTTATTTATCTTTGTGATATGCCGATCGGGCACTCGATAAAGTGTTATACACTATTTGCAGATTGTCGACTGGCATGCGTTGTTTTATAACTTAAAAAGGTTGTGTGAATTTAAATATAAAAAAGATTGGTAATTTTATTTTTATGAGTCACAACGTCAAAGGAGTGAAGCCTTTATGTATAATCATTGAGCTTATTAGAGCTAGATGAATATAAAATTCCATTCTAAGAATTTTAAATTCTTTATTTATATTTATGATATGTAGTTACATTTGAAGTCTTGTGAAAGTCACTAGGCTATTAGTTCGTAAGTCTACGGCGCGCGGCGGCGCGGCGGGTGACCTTTCACTGAGAACAACAAAAAACGAACTAAGTACGACTATTCTTCTCCCTTTTTTTGCAACATCAGCAGAATGCGCAATGCGCATTCTATCATAGAAGGACGTCCATCACATATTAACATACTGATGTCCGAGTACTTCATTATGAAATTGAAAATTTTATGTAGGTAGGTATGTAAGGTACTACCAGGTACTAACAAGGCCCACTTTTTTACAAATTGAAATAAAACCTATATTTATCATTTAGAAGAAAAAGAGTGTTTACAATGATAGCTATGATTATTTCAAAATCCAAATAAAAGTAGTTATTGAAGCTACAACGATAATAAGTTAGATTTCTAAACATTTTTAAGCCCAATAAGGCCCGTGCCGTTTTTAAGTCTTTTGGAGCTAAAGTAAGCATTAAAGACCATAAGGATATATACACATCAAAATTGTAACATTCATAAACTTTGATAAAAGCAATCATATACTAAAATGATCAATATTTTGTTACAAAAAAATACTTTTCCACTGTGTAGTATAACAGCCGAGGTATCGAATTTTTAAGTGTTTGTTGTGTTAATATTAGATTATACTTATAAATTATTGTGATGATTTATGCTAAAATTAAGTAATTATTGTTTATATTCTTATTAAGACCCAAGCAACTACTACGTTGGGACTACCTAACCGTTGTGGGCTTTACAACACAAATTGAATATGTTTATGTAAATATCAAAAGAGTAATGATCAAATAAATACACTAAATAAAAATCTACTAACAATTCATAGTATAAACAAGTAAAAACTGACGTTTTTTAGGAGCCAAAATTAGTAAAATGAGCGGCTGCGACCGATGTCGGCGAACAACCGGGTGTCAATGACAAGATGGTGGCCGCTCGCTGTCTGCTGCTGCGTTTCGGCGTTCATATTGATGTGTTTCATGCATGCTACGAAGTTGGCACGGATCAAATGTAATAAACATAGTTTTCTGCGCTTGGGACTTGGAAAACTGTGGGACTTGTCACCCGGTAGTACCTTACTTTACTTTACTTACTACCTAACTTCTTCCTAGAACATGCTGTGGATAGCCACTTTATGAGCCAACAGGTTAGAAACCCTGGCTCCCATTTACCTCTCAAAATCAAATGAAGTATATATTTTTCTTATTATTATCGCTTTTTAGTCTATTTTCATATAGTAAAATTACACCGGTTTCCGTTGTCTCATAAACATTAGGTAGGTATACTTCTCAGCTAAATTGGATCGTCCAAATTCTCCAAATTCGGTTTGAAGTTGTTTGTTCTTTTTGAGATTGATTCGAAAATACAAACAAAATTAAATAAACTCAGAGGAAGCGATGTGATCGGAATCCTTGTTAGAAGACTTTGGAATCTCATTTAGTATTTCTGCTTCCCTATTTTTAAACACATTTGCAAATATTGTTTCGACGTTGTTGCTGTCTAGATATACTAGTGTCAAAAGAAAGAAAGTAATGTTTCCAATAGGTGTCGGTGTCTCAAAGGCCTTTGAGAACATGAGGCTTTCATCTCAAACAATTTGAACTACGTATCTGTTTTACAAATAAAGTTCTTAATAATCTGTAATTTTTTTGATTAAATTTAGTTTATACCTTTTCGATTGAACAACTTAAATCGATTTACTTAAAAGTCGAGTTTTTAAAATTACTACAATAATCCGAAACAATAAACGTCTCTAATTCAGTATCTAAAGTTTTAAAACTTTTTTAATTTAGGCAAGGCAAGGCTAAACACGAACTTGACCATTGTAATAATTTCATAATCTTATCAAGTGTGAGTTTTGGATTAATAAATGCATTTTTTAAATGCATTACTAATTCAGCAGAAGTGTGACTTATTGGATATTTTAAGCTCAAGGAGAGCCAACTACGGTCATACTTTGTATTGAAGGTATAAACTTGATATGATGTATTCAGTTCATTTGTCAAGCAGGTATACAAAAACCGAGTTTCATTATCATACATAGTGCGCAATTCTTAGTAGAGGTCTAGGACAAGAGTTTCTGGCGAACCGTGGGCACAGATTAAAGAAGAGTTCCGTGGGGCACCTATAAGTTGGTGGTTTAGTATGGTGACTTATTGGACATTGCGGTACTTATACATATTATACTGGAGATGTGCAAGGCTTTTGAAAGTTAACTTTTGAGTAATAGAACCAAGTAGAATAGGCTAGTTGTACTTTTTGTACACCGAGAAGTGATTACCATCATGCAGGGCTTATACCTGATTTCCACTTTTGTGGTAAAAAAAAAAATCTTCCGGAACAATATTCTAATAAGGACCGAATGGGAACGTGTTGCGTGTTCTAATATGCCGTTTTGACTTGATGGAGTTGGTCCCCTGGGCTAGTAGTTACAGGGAATGGAGATTAGTAGTTACTAAGATGTTAGATACGAATATGAAGAAAAAAAAGTTTTCTTTTCTCTTATCAATTGAAGGCTCTATGCAGTAGTTTAGATTGAACAAAATTTTAGTTAACTTTAATTTCATTCGTTTTGAATAATAAGTGTCATTATGTGCCTGTTTATAGCTTTGAATAAACTATTTGACTTTGACTTCCACTTAGTTAGTCTGGCACTTTTCGTAAAATCTGACTTGGAAAGTTCTAGATCTTCTCTCCGCAATTTACATGTAATTATTATAGATTAATCTATAATAATTACATTTTACAGGCTTTTTCGTTTTACAGACAGCCACTTGTTTGCTCTTGTGCTAATGTCAAGTTAAATTACTTAGAAATTACGTCATTATCACAATCTAAATATGAAATTTAATTAAAGAGTTCAGCCGCTTTTAACATTGTCTACCAAACACCTTAGTAACAAGGCTTTCATAACTTTCTACGCCAACATCCAAATTTAAATGGCCTTTATTTCACAAAATGACGAGCGATTTAACTTTGAACAAGTTTTGCATGAACATCTTCAAACAATAATTTAACAGAATCAAGGTCAAACGGCTGTTTGGGTGCTTATTAAAAAATAAAACCTCCCTAAGCATTCGCTCGAAAGTAGAAATAACTTATTTTTAAATGGTCATTATAAAGCTCTCCAATTTCTGGGTGTTTTACAAACATTGTTAGTCGTAGCGTAGGAAACAAGCACTTTTAAAATCGACAGTGTCTCAGTACCGCTCAACTGGAAGAATATCTTTATTATTGAAATTTTTGTATTTACTATGCTATATAGATATTAGGATAAAATGTTTACTAACAATAACAACATCATGGGTTCGAATCCCATACGAGCTTTCCTGAGACTGTTTGATTTTTTCTAGTAATCATTTTATCCTGGAAGAATATCGTTTGGCTTGCGTAGTAGACGTCATACGTAGTAGACGACGACTAGAACGTAGTAGATTCGTATCCCACTTAAAGCAATACAGTACAGTAAGTACAATTGGCAAATAAAGTGCTTTTAGGAAACTTGTCATTGTCTTGTGTAAGATAAAATTAACATCGACCCGCAACGAGTCATAAATTAGGGAGTTAATTACGATTGTTTTAACGACTCGCGGCCGGAGACGGTTTGGCGACGGTTAGGGTACTTTTCCACCAGAGCTGTTGCAAGGTAGCTAAGCGGTATAAAACAAGTAAAGCCCATATATTATTATACTAAATAAAAAGTTTAGTCATACTGTCCCACTGCTGGAAAAAGGCCTCCATCATCGAAATCGTTGTTGTTAGTTTAAGTTTATGTCTGGAGCTGCGCCTCCACAGAATACCAGCGTCATGGCATGTAAATGTCACGGCATACTGAGTGGCGACCATTTCGGTTGCATAATGCCTACGTTTTTATGTCTATTTGTTTAATTGTCCTATTTGTGCTCCGAATAAATATTTTTCATTTCATTTCAAATCAAGTCATGACTACAATTGATGGGTATAGGCTTAATACATACTTAAAATCACGACTATTTTATCCCCGACGGGTTAGTCAGAGACTAAGTAATTAGGACCGCAAAAGTATTCCTCTGCCATAGTCAACTTTTCACCAAGTAGCGACTGCACATGTGCTCTAGCGACTGCACTGCGAGACGCGTGAGATCATCGCTGCTTTACGTTGTTAGATTTAAGTGCAGTCTTTAGTCCGTTAGTCGCCTTTTACGACACCCAAGAGAAGAGAGGGGGTGGTAGCATTTTTTTTCCACCGCTACGTGACAAGGCTTAATCACTATGCTTGTCAAACGCGGATTGGTGATCACAAACGTTATTTTTTTTTTTTACCGGGTGAAATGCGTTTATGCATTTCCGCGCGGAACTGGGGCGACCCGCGGGATATGTGGGACTCGCCTACGGTCTTAAACGGCACTACCCACTAAAACACCCGGATGTTCCTCCTTCCGTTCTTGGTACGGCCCCGGTGGTCTTCGGGGAACTATTCCACGGCCATACGACGGCAGCATCGATGTACGATGACACTGCCCGATTGTACCATCGGGCTGGGGGTGACTCGGAACATTTAAGTCCACCCCCAATCCAACTTGCGAACCCATACCTGCGGACGTAGAGCTCCCCATGCCCATACGCCCGCGAGTTCGCTGCAGAGGGGAACGGAACTGAGGCAAAACCCACGCTTCCGTGTCCCCTCTACTCACCTGGGATCCTGCCAGGATCACTGCGCTGGTCTGCTGTTAGCGCTCGGAGCAGCCGTTTCAGGTGTTTGACCGGTTCCGCTCCGCTTCCTCTTCCTCTTGGGAGGCTTACATAGCCTTGACCCCATACTGTGACCGGCTGGTTTGCCGGCTGCAGTACAAATAGGGCAGCAGGGCTTTGCGCTGCAAGAAGAAGCAATGTGCCCTTCGACCCCACAGCGGTAGCAGAGACACGCAAGTAGCCCTGGTGTGGCCTCCCTCGAGGCACCGAAAACACCTTCTCGGCTTTGAATCTAGCGCGTGGATTCGCGCCATCCCAAAGCCGATCTGGGTCCGGCCCAACTTTAAGACGGCTTTTGCGGCCGAAACAGGACAGCGTACCCAGATGGTGCCCATTCCGCCCGCTCCTCGTCTAATCTCCCCAGCAGAGATGTTATCTGGGGAGCATCCTCCTTTCTCAGCGATTGCTGCGACCACCTCGCTTTTCGACGTGGCATCTGCGAGCCCTGACCCGCAGATCGGCGGACTTTGTGGGCCTGGCCACGATGAAAGTGTCCGCCATAGTCTGTGAAAAGCAGCAAGCCAGAATATCGGCGTGCGCTGAACCGACCGGGCCAGCAAACTCGAAAACACGCCCCCCAGTCGCTGACCTCCGAAGAGCGGAGAAGGGCGGGATACCCAGGCTGCCGGGATTGACCCTTGTTCGAGCCCTCATCATGGCCGACTCGAACGTAACGCCCCGATTAATGGCTTCGGGGCGGAGCGTGAGGACTATGGCCGCAGATCGTGGGGGCCGTAGCTTCTTCCTCATTCGCTTCTGTTTTGCCTTCGCAGGCGCAGCCGCAGGTGTTCGCGCGGCTGCATTCCTTTTAGGCTGGGGTGCCTTTGGCGCCTCCCACTTTTTGCTCCTCTTGCGCTTTTAGGCCTTTGTCCACTTCTCATTTTTAGGTGGTTGAGACTGGGGCGCAGAAGACGGTGCCTTTGATTTAGGCTTGGTACTTCGGGAGGCGCCGGTCTTCTTACCGGCCTGACTGGGTGCAGTGGCTTGATCTTGTTTGCCAGCTGCATTCCCCCCTTTTCCCTTTGCCTTAGAAGGCGCCTTCTTTTTACTCTTGCCCTTTTGGGCTTCCGGAGCAACCTCCGGATCTGCACAGTCCTGACTCCTAGGCGGCGGATGTTCTGCCACGCTGGAAGCCGGAACCAGGCTCGGCTGAGACGCAGGACGCTCGGGAAATGCAACACCGAGACGATCGTCCAGAACTCTTGTCACATGCTGCAAGATGGTCTCCAGCGTGTGGTCATTAGTCGAGAGCGGAGACGGCGGTGGTGGCGTGCGCAATGAGCGTGGAATTGCATCATCGCGGATGGGTGATTCGCCAACGCTCTGCCGAGATGGTGGGGCGAAACGTGAAGCTGGAAGCATTTCCGCCAGCTCTCTCCTCAACTCAGCTAACTGCGCATGCAAGCGCTCGTTATCAGCCTGCAAGCTTGCAGTCAGCTCCCTCAACGCGCGGTTGTCATAATGGAGACCGCCGTTGATCTCCCGCAAAGCCAAGTTCTCCTCTGCATTGGGGTGATCACAAACCTTTTTTTTTTTTTTTTTGGTGATCACAAACCTTTTTTTTTTTTTTTTTTGTTTCCCCGGGAGAAATGCGTTACGCATACCACCGCACCGGGGAAGTGCGATGGTTATGTGGGACTCCCCTCCTCAAAGATGGTAAGCGAGGAGGGTTTACCCACTAAAACTCCCGGGACTCTCCGACTTCCGCTCGGCAGGCGCCTGGTAACTGTTTACCACTGGTCCACACGCCTGCGCGGGGTCCCGAAGGACACGCCTTGCAGTAGAACTGCAACAGTGGCGACCTCAGTGTGAGGCCACCACCACCCCTCGGAGATTGTCTAGCGGGGGTCTATGGGGATTCTCCCGTCCCCCCCGCCTATAGACTAGGACGGATGCAGCAACCCGTGCAACCGTCTCCGGCGACCTGATCTTGCGAACCCTAAGTGCGGGCGTAGGACTCTCCCTGCCCGTACGCCCGCGGGTTCGCTGCAGAGGGGACTGGAGCTGGGCCAGAACCACGCCTCCAAATCCCCTCTACTCTCCTGTGATCCTGCCAGGATCACTGCGTCCCCGGATGTTCTTGGGGAGCAGGAGCAGCCGGTTTAGATGTTCGGCCGGCTCTCCTCTTTCTCTTGCTTGCCGGATTGCAAAGCCTGCTGCCCATGCTGTGTCCTGCGGGTTTTCCCGCCTCAACACATATTGGGCAGTTAGGCTTCGCGGAACAGGCAGCGGCTATGTGCCCGGCGGTACCGCAGCGGTAGCAGAGTTTGCTGCGGTCCGTTGGAGCCGTGCAGTTAGCCTGCGTATGTCCGGCCTCCAGGCAGCGGTAGCAGCGCCTTGGCTTGGAGATCAGCAACTTTACATGTGCCCAGCTCCAGCAGACGGGCAACCGGCCTGCGTCTAAGACGGCCTTGGCCGACGCGACAGGACACCTCACCCAAACAGTGCCCTTCCCGCCGGCCCCTCGTCTTATCTCCCCGATGAATATACTCTCCGGGGAACATCCACCCTTCTCCGCAATGGCGGAGGCCACATCGGTCTTGAGGACCGTCTCCTCCAATCCGGAGATGCGCAGGTCCGCGGTCTTATTGGGCCTGGCCACGACGAAGACGTCGGGCATCGCATCCCGGATTAGCCCAGCTAGCACATCGGCGTTAGCGTTTGCCGCTGGCCCCGACATTTCCAACATCCTGGATTCCGTGGCGGTTTTCCTCATATTAGAGGGCGCCGGGATGTTGTGTAGGTGCGACGTAATGCACTCCCTCGCCTTAATTAAGGCTTCCGCGTAGGTCATGCCCTCCTTTGCCTTTTCGGGTCGCAGAGTTAGCACTACCGCTGCTGTTCGCGGTGGGCGAAGCTGCTTTCGCAGTCGTTGGCGTCTACGTGCCTTTGCAGGGGCGGCAGCGGATGGTCGTTCTGCCGCCGGCTTGGAAGGAGTTGGGTTAGGCGCCTTTGGCGCTCTCTCCTTCTTTCCTTTCTTGCGCTTACGCTCGGGTGCTGGCGGAGCTGGCGCAGGGGCCAAAGGCGGAGCACTACTGGTGGCGGCAGGATGGTGTTTGCCAGCCTTTGAAGTGCTGGGCAAGGCGGCAGGATGTTGTTCACCAGCCTTGCCCTTTGGTGTTTTCGCCTTCAGCGCCTTCTTGACCGCCCCCTTCTTAGGGCGATCGGCCGGAGCGGCCTTGAATGCGACATGCCCAGGTCCGTCCTTAGGTGTCGTAGGTAATGCTGCACCGACGGCCGGGACACCTTGCTGTGGGTCCGCTGAAATATCCGGCGTTGACGCAGGACCAAGCCTGGCGTCAAGCAGCAGGCCTACTTGTTGCAGTAGCTGCTGCGCGAAGGCCTCATTAGCCTTGTCAGCCTCGGGAGGATGCGGCTTCGGTGGTTTTTGTTGAGACCAACGGTTGGCGATGCGTAAAGCACCCGCGCGCGTGATGGTGCCACATCGAACACTTTCCGAAGACTGCGAAGGTGCGGGGTCCTCGACCTCGAAGCAGGACTCGGCAGATGTTCGCCGGGTCTGCTGGATGGTAGATTCGAGGGAGGTCTTCAACTTAGCCACCTCATCCTTGAGCTTCGCCACCTCGGCGTACAGACGGGTATTGTCCGCCTGCAGTCCTCCCGCTAGCTCACGCAGAGCGCGGTTATCCTGGTGAATTCCCTCGTTGATTTCACGCAACCCTAGATTTTCTCTTGCGGTAGGGAAACTGCGAAATTCATCCGCAGCCAACTTCACCATCGCGACCGCTTCGTTGAGGGACCTTTGAAAGGTCCCTTTGAGGTTACCCGAGCGACCGGCAACGAACGAAATAATGTCACCAGCCTCGGCGCACCGCTTCGATACGTCTTCCGCTACCAGGGATTCAGCCTCCTCCTGGTTTTTACATTCGGCCCTCGCCTTGACCCTAGCCAACATCCGCTCTCTGGACTCACGGAGCATGAGTTTTACCTCCTGCTCCGCATCCAACTGGAGCTCTTCTCTCCGAGCATCTCGAGCGCGCTCTAGATCACTCCGCGCCGCAGCCAATGCAGAGTACTGAGCTCTCTTAGGTCTCGCTGCAGCTGTCCCCTGCGCGATATGACAATCCGCCTCGGAGAACAGTGAGTCGTCGTCGGAGTCGACCAAAGATGTTGGCGGCAGAGCTCCGACGTTACGCGAGCTGGTGGAAGTCGCCGAGGTGTCGGTGTTGTACCCCGGCTTCTCCCTATCTCGCTTCATGGAACCTCGGGTGACTCTCGGCGACGAATCGTCGACAGCTACACCGAGGCCCGTAACCACCTTGTCCCTTCTGGACTCCAAAACTACCGATCCGGTAGCGGCCGCCTGGCAAATCTGCCTGTCCGCCCAGGACAGACCCACACTCGGAACCTTCTTCGTTCCACTGCCCTTCAAGGGCACGCTTCCTACACTTCCAGAGGCATTGCCACACTCTAGGGCCTGGTCGCCTACCCTAGAGGGGCCTTCGGTATCCAATTTAACACCAACCGACCCGGGTACCGGTTGGCGGCGGGCGTCAGCCGCATCACATGACAAACGCAATTCCTTGGACGACATATTCATACGATTTTGCAGTTAACGTCAGGCTGACGGCCTTGATAACCCGTGAGGCTCGGCGCTTGTGCACTGGTGGGCTCCCGAGTTTTATACACTTTAACTTTGTGTAGAGCTCTTCCAGATCCTTCCGAGTCAAAGCCCCCATGCCCGGAAGGCCCTATATACACACGGAGGACGGAAGGTGTCCGCGGGGTTTAATTAAGTTTTCCTTCTTAAGACTTGCGACAGAACGCAACAACCTTGCGACAGAACGCACCAACCCCAGAAACAGACTTCCCGTCCCAATTTTGATGACGCCCTGAAGGGGCGCCTGAAAACCCCAATTTTCCCCCCCACCCCCCGCAGGCCCAGAAGGGACCTGCTTATGGTGCGGTCCAGAAGGGACACGCCTAGGAGGGCTGCGGGCCCGGAAGGGGCTCCGCCTAGTGCGCTGGGTTGTTGGCTATAGAGTTCCAATGCCTCTTTCGAAGCATTAGAACCCTATAGGAACCAGGGAGCGCCAGGACCGACTCCATCGTTCGCCCCCAACGGATCAGGAACGACAAATGATAGTCAGCCACACGAGGAGGCCACCCAACACGCACCCCGTGATCACAAACCTGGGCTATGATGTTTTTTTTAATTTTTTTTTATTGGAGACTGATTGCGCGTTTGTCCCCGATTTCACCTGGTGGTGTTAATTGGTGTTAAAAATTAAGTGATAATGAGGACGAAGATGGAGCACGCACAGTCAGTAAATGCCTGTTTACTCTAGCCTTAAAGACGCCCAAGTTGTAGCGTTCAGGAAAAGCAGACGCAGGGAGGTCATTCCACATCCTAGCTGTTCTAATAAGGAAACTAGAAGCAAATCGCTTCGTCCGGGCGGGTGGAATATCGACAACATAGGGATGAAAGCCCTTCCTCCGTCTGGTAGTCCGATAATGGAACGGAGAAGGTGGTTTAAAGTTATGTAACTCCTGAGCACACTCTCCGAAATCCGATCGGCATGATGGCATCGAATAATCCGAAACAAACTTTGCTCATTCATACTAGTACATACATATAGCTCACGCCTTAGTCCCTGCAGGGGTAGGCAGAGACGATAAATCTCCACCCTGCGCGTTCCTGACACACTTCGCTTGCTTCTCTTACATCCATCAACCTTTTCATGCTTGTTCTTTTATTCTTTTTGCTGCGGAGCCCAGCATTTTTGAGGACATTCTTAATTTGGTCGCTGAATGTCCTTCTAGCAATATCCTTTCCACATTCGAGCTGTGAATCTCTTTCGTTAATCTCATTTCACTCATTCGCTCTATGTCCGAACCACCTTAACATACCTCTTTCCTCCTTTGTTACTACATCGTCTTTCAAACCACATCTTTCTCGAACATACATACTTTGCTCAACCTGACAATTAAACCCTGGATCTCAGGTTATCGTGCTGACCGTTTAGCCACTTGACCTGATAAGCGGAGGTGCTCGAAACATAATCCAATTTTGTGACTAATTGAAATTTTAAAACGCCTTGACGAATCAAGGGATCCTATTGAAGGATTTTTTCCTAGCTTACCGCTTAGTTTGCTCGCACAGCTCTCGTAGAAAAGCAGCCTTAGCGGCGTGACGTCATCGTTGGATTGGATGATGTATTGGTTAGTGACTGTGTGATTTCGCCGCCGCAACACGGAAGTTAGTGGCGCGTGTAATGGACTGTATCGTCCGATAGACCGTTCCCGTACAGGTGATTGACGACAAATTGATTTAGCTGAATTTGGTAATTAATGTGTTTGTGTTTTTTATGTAGAAATATTCTTACAGACATTATAAGATGAAGAGATCTGACATAAAATATTTGCCTAAATTGTAGCTATCAGGAAACACATCATAAAGTTATTTTGATTTTGATAGATACACGGGGGTTAGTTATCACATATACACTTATGTTTTTGTTGATAGTACCGAAATGTTTGTTTAAGACAAGTTTTATTTTTTATCAATCATTATTTTTATTTATTAATTTTTGAAGATAGACTTGCACTTGGCTACTATCTCACATGATGGTAAGTGATGATGTAGAATACGGTGTATCATGCTTGCCTAGAAGGAACATAAAGATAGATAAAATTGTGAGAGTTCTCACTTTGTTCAATATTTAAATAAGGCTTTTTAAAAGTATATTTGTTATTTTTAAGATAAAGCAGAGATGACTACTACTAGAGCTAAGTATTTCCACTATTACATGAGATCACAGAATCAGAGTGCTCCGTACCAATATAATATACTGAATAAACCTTTAGCCTTTATAGAGGATACATGGTGAAACTGGGCTTGTAGCCATTGAGGGGGAACTAATGGATCTTGTGTCTGAACTTAATCGGATTTTGGAACTCGTATTAATAATTATGGAGAACTAATTTAACTCTCTTAAAATTTCCGTCTAACAAGTAAGATAACCAAATATAATATTACTAAACTCAAGCATTGACTGAATTCTATTTATGTAGGTACCTACTGTCATAAATAATAATAATAAATAAATGAAATAAATATAAAACTAATTAATAAGGTAGCTTTAAAAATGCCAAGAAAATACTGCTGGTCTAGAAAAACGAAGTCGTTTTTGCCAAAAGAATTCACGTTCCCTGTTCTTTTCTTTTATTTTTAACAATAAGGCAAGTATTTGATAACAGCTTCTTTGAGGCACCTGAATAAGATATCCTATTACTACTTTACGTCTGATTAGGCGTAATTTTATACAATATATAAAAACTGGTCCGCGAGGAATATTGCTTGCACGCGGGGCCTCTCAGAAGTGCGAGCAATACGCCACACAGGAATTAGCATTTAATTTTGCATTCTGCTAAGTATTACCTGGATTCCTTGCATTTCAACTACGCGTTGGGAGTATAACCTAAAGGCAGTATATAGGTCATTAGGAACCACGGACCTTCTCTTTAGCAAAGTGACATTATAACCTTACCATTAATTCGCATTAAGCGGAGGCAAAGCAATTTTTCTTTTTTCAAGTGCTATTTTGCAGTTTCTATATACTCGTAAATCTACTCGTAGCATCGACAGTGCAAAATAACAATTCAAAACCAGATAACACCAAAAGGTACACATATTCAAAAGAAACCTCTTGAAAAACATGTCTCTTTCACATGTAGGAAGCGTCGTGAATTTGCATCAGGAGCAAACATTTTCAAGGTCCACATGTGAGCAGGGGTTAAATAAAAGATTACACGCGGAAGGTTCGACCCTCATCCAGCAAGAGACATTTGGGTCTCCAATTTGCTTTTAGCGCTTTCATATTTAGGTTGACTTACTGACAAATCAATTGAGCGTTTGTTTGTACGTATTACGACGTCGCGGTAAAAATAAGACTTATGTAGGGACGAACGTTTCAGCATGTAATAATTTAATAACGCCATTTCACTTTGAACGTTCTTCAGATGCTATTTGCGGTATTGTCTTGGCGTAATAGGGCTATGACGAGAATTGAGTTTTCATGTTATTGTGTTATTTCGTCATTTTTGTCGGCTGTGCTCAAGGAGATTTTTTATGTGCTGTTTACTCGTAAATCAATTATTGAAATTGTATTCATAAACAGAATTTGAATATCGAGATAGACATAAGTTTTAAATAAAAGATTTTTACCGCCCTAATTGAATGGCGTTTGTAACAAACACATAATTATAACTAATGTTTCTTATTTTGTGCTGTAATTGTATCAGATAAATAAATCAGATAAAAAAATGTTGGTATATCACAATAATAAATGTATAACTTATATAACAGACCCTTTAGCCAGAAGTCTTTCGTCCTAAAGTTTTATAAGTTAGATGATAAATACCTACTACATACTCAGTATACTACCCCTATTTTATACAAAAAGGAGCAATAACTGCAAACTACTTCCTATTAAAAAGTTGAAAGGGTTTTTGATCCTCGTACCTCTATTACTGTTACCAAAAATAATCTTTTGAAGTTAGAAAAAAGTATACAACAGTTTATTTGTCAGCAAAATTGCAAACGCTGCGTTCAAGAGCCAGCTTGTATTCAGCAATTCGTAAAATTCGACCGGAATCCCGAATTAAACTCAACTCACGCCCGATGTAAATTGAACCATCTGAGCGGGGTGTTGCAACGGAGAGCGAATGATTTATATCTGGGCCGTAATAGCTTTTTAATTTCTCGGTCCCGCCATCGGGTGAACGGAGTTTGTTGAAGGCACCAACTATTTGAATAACTAAGCTCCTTGTTTGTTCCACAAAATTAAGCCGACAAACATGTTTCGTTTTATCACAATAAAAATAATCGCCTACATTCTCAACCAATATTAAAAGTTTCTTCGTCCATTACTGTTTCGAATTTATTTAAGTAAGTATTACCAAAAAATCACAGTGGGGTGTGAAACAGCATTTATGCAGGCCGTTATGAATGGGTGCGCTTGTTACCGTGCTTATTCTACGGTGAGGTGTGCTCTCGGTATTTTGGACTGCATCGGTTGCTTACCATCAGGCAGGATGACGACACTATGACGTATCACATTAAAAAAAACGTAGACACTCTCGACTATTACCCCATAAGGGTTAAAGAGACTAAGCAGGACCGCAGGATAATCAGTTCTCTGTCATAATAAATTCACGTATCACCAAATTGACAACCGCACTTGTGCTCAACGTGATACGTGGTGAGCTCATCGCCGCTTATGTGCTGTCTTTAGCCCGTTAGTCGCCTTTTACGATTTCTGGTCTTCTTCTTTCCTCTTTCCTATTATCTTACATTTCATGATTTTTTTTATGAATGAATTGTGTGTCTTGTCAAGTCAAAAAATGTATTGCAAGTTAGAGAAAGAAACCGAAACATGTCGCATTAAGTAAAATGTAATGGAAATAAGGAACCTGTAAAAGTGTGGAAAAGTAAAATAAGAATTAGAATAAAACTAGAATAAGAACAAAGAAAACAAAACAAATTGTCGAAAAGAGTGTTCATATTATGGACATTATTTACCCCCTGTCTCACTCAATATATAAAAAAAAAACAAAGATCGTAGATTGGCTAGCAGTAGAGTAGGCTGAGTCCCAATCGCTAAGTGCAAAAGATACGATGTATGGAAGTGTATGCGGAATGAAAGTATCCCTACGAGAGGAATAAATGATAGAACAATTTATTTATTTTTAATGTTTTTATACATAATAGCATTGTATTAACGCATAAATATACTTAAGTAAAATTTTTAAACAGAAAAGACGACAACCTCTCGCGGGAGTCGAACCACGCAAGGAAGGTGCGAAGGTTCAGAAAAACCTATTCCTGACAATTACGAACACAACAAAAAAACAATTAGCCAAATAGGTGCAGCCGTTCTGAAGTGATGCGCGTACAAACATTTCGGCAATTGATTTTTATTAATATAGATAGATATACGAGTATGTATGCTGTGGTAGCGATCGAATAGAGTAAGCTTTCGCCAAGTATTTGTAAACTTCTCTACCATTTTCTTTTGATAACGCTAAGGCGTTATCGTTTAACGGAATATTATCGATATGGAGCAGTTAGCACTTGTCTAGGGGTGGTGATCGGAGATGTTCTCATGAAGGGACTAACCCTGACGGGCGGGCCACTAGTAATTTAATAAAAATAATAAATGATAATTGAATAATAAATAAATTGTTCTATCATTTATTCCTCTCGTACTTTCAATCCGCATACTTAACACTTCCATACATCGTATCTTTGCACTTAGCGGTTGGGACTCCGCCTGCAATGTTAGCCAATCTACGATCTTTGTTTTTTTTTCTTTATTGAGTGAAACAGGGGGTAAATAATGTCCTTAATATGGACACTTTTTTCGACAATTTGTTATAATTTTCATTGTTCTTATTCAAAACTAGAATAAGAACAAAGAAAATTATAACAAGAGTATTTCCCAACGAGCATGTACGAGTATAAAACCGAAAAGTTCGAAAGCTGTGGTCTCTGCCTACCCTTCGAAGATATTTAATTAATCGGTATTGATATGTATATAAGGTGACTGCTAGAAACTGCAAGAAACTTCAAGGGCTGGTCAGGTCAGTGTTTTAAACGTGAATAAAATGACAAAAAAGAATGCAGACTAACGTAGGTACCTACTTATCGCCCAGCTGACGCGGACGGGTCAACGGACGGGTGGGTCAACGGGCGGCCGCTGCCCGCGCGTTTTTTAAATATTAATAATCATCTGCTCCCCGCTTTTTTGCAGGATTTTATGTTCGGTTTTTGTCTTTCTTTTTTTCTTTGAAAGGGCTTTTTAATATACTGGAGCTTCATGAGATCATTTTTGTCTCTTTTTTACGAGTATCTTTAAATTCTGTTTATTTTTGCTTTATTACAATATTTTCTTATTCTAATATATTTTCTGTCTTTCTTTTATTTTACAATTTCACTTAACTATATTTAATTACATGTTTTCTTATTTTATAATAATTCCTATTCCATTACTGTTATACCTACCTTACTTTTTTATATTTATTACCTATTTTCTTACTAACTAATACATTTCCTTGTACATACTTATGTTACATTTTCCTTCATACATTTCTTCCAATACTTACATAATTATTTTTTAAATTTTCGTTAAAAACCTTCTTCTTTCCTTCGCTTATTTAAAACATGTATATTTTCCTTGCTTATTTACATTTCGTTACTTTATTATTATTTAC
The DNA here is from genome assembly GCA_963921215.1 of Scoparia ambigualis. Taxonomy (NCBI): domain Eukaryota; kingdom Metazoa; phylum Arthropoda; class Insecta; order Lepidoptera; family Crambidae; genus Scoparia; species Scoparia ambigualis. The sequence goes on along the minus strand of OY992511.1, from coordinate 13,130,878 downwards.
TTTTATTCTTCTTAATTTCCGGAACAATTTTACATCCTGCCACGAGTGTAGTCTTGCTTTTCCTTATACTATCTTATCTACGGGTCCTTATTTCTCCTGCTAACTATTTCCACAATTTTCTTGGCATACTCAATAAATACTTTTCTTTCTTTTTTGTTGCTAATTATTTCCTTCAAGGTGTCTTTACTAAGTGTGGTGTCAATTTTGTGTTGCAGAGTGTACCTATCGTGCATGTGCATTGGGCTATACACTATATATACACTACACTATATACACTATTCATAAAATGAATATTTAATGAAAAATAAAAAAGCACGAGTTTCTTTTTTGTCATTTTTGTCATGTCTAAAACACTTGACCTGACCAGCCCTTGAAGTTTCTTGCGGTTTCTAGCAGTCGCCTTATATATGTTTATTTAACTTACTGTATATTACAACTATTAAGCAATGATTAATCGAAAGTTTGTAACCTAATTGATTATTAGCAAAGGAGATACTTACCTATTAGTCTAAGATCCGAGTATAGAACGACCATCACCGAGAAGGTTAATGGATGAAAAGTATTTTATATCAAATTTAATATGTTAAATAATATATCGCGAGTGGGTTGGCTGAAAAATTTCAGTCCAGTACCATTAATGATTAATTTAATATTAAAAAAAATATTTTTTTTACATTGCACTGGTTTGGTGTGTGTGTGTTTGTAATGAGCTTATCTCTAAATAAACATACATTTTATTAATTTAACCAGACGGTTGCAATTTACTAATATTGACTTGCCTGTTGACACCTGCCTACCCAATGTTATGACAGGAAAAAAATAGTCAACCTAACGGTTGCATATTATAGAGGCTTCATACTTTCGATTGGTACCTATGTAATTTATCTATTACCGAAACAAGTGCAATATTTAAAAAAATATATTTTTAAATATTTAATTAATCATATACTGGACTGAAATTTTTCAGCCAACCCACTCGCAATACATTTTTTAACACATTAAATTTGATATAAAATACTTTTCATCCATTAACCGCTCGGTGAAGGTCGTTGTATATTCGGATCCTCTACTATATTCTCTATAATTGTTCAGAGATAAAATTTATTATTCCGTTTAAATATGAAATAATTTATTATTGTATTGTGTTAGTGTAAAATAACGATTACACAAATCAACAAAGATTTAGTACAATTTTTATGCTAATTTTCCGACAAAACAGAAATTAACGAAGCGTTAAAAGTTTATCACTGTTGTTATTGTAAAATGTACCTACAATTTTTCGATTTATGCACCTACCTATTACAATAAAAATCAATTGCTAGATATGACAGTGCCCTGTCATATAATAGGTATACCGCTCGGTGAAGGTCGTTGTATACTCGGATCCTCTACTATATATTCAAGTTAAAATATAGAACGCAAAACAAAGGAGTTACAATACCTTTTAGAAACAAATTGGGTAGCATTGTAATTAAGATGAAACCAAATTATATCGAAATGTTATTTATATAAAGGTCAAGAAGAGATCGACAATGAAGCCAGCTATCTGCCGTTGTCATTTGTCTGTTCACTGAAACTTTAGTAATCAACACTTAGTTGGTTTTGAAAGCGGCATTTTGTAAAAATTAAAAATGTAATCTTGTTGATTTACTAAATACAAAAAGTTCATAAGTTCTAGGTTGTCATAACATACATTCGTAAGTTGTAAAATAATTTGTATCTTTACTGAATTTGTTTTCTTACATAATTAAAAGATTCTAATTCTTGTTTTTTTTTTATTTTTTACCTTACGTTTTTGAATGCTAAATAAGATACAAACAAAAACTTACAGAACATAATTTTAATTCCAAGGAAGGAGTACGCCAACTACCTATGTAGAAAACTTTAGATTTGATCGGCTTAGCTTTGAGATAATTGCTATTCATATCACTATCAGCACGTGGACATAGCACGTAGGGATATTAGGCCATAACCCACCAAGATGGCACAATGCGGGTTGGTAGGGTTTTAACGACTGCATCTTACGACAACAACCGGGACCAACGGCTTAACTTGCCTTCCGAAGCACGGAGGAGCTTGAGATGTTTTTAATTTGGTCACCCATCCAGCGACACGGCATTGCGAAAGATGCTTAGCGAGCAAGAGCTCCTCCTGCTATTCATAATTCCGGTTATTCTGCAAAAGCCATCAGGTCAGGCATCTGACCTATTTAAAGAAATATCTACATTGCTACCCGCTATTTTAAACATCAACAATAACACACGGGCGAATAGAACTTTTTCAAATCTACAGTAAAAGCCTATTGTAAAAGTGCGCTCCACCCGAACACGCAATGTAACGACATTGAAACATCGAAATATCTACATCGCAAAATATATTTGCCTAATAAAATATGCCAATGGACTCCAAGGGTGAAATTGTATTTGAAAAACATCGTTCGCATCAGTATTCCCGGTAATCTCCCCAATTTCTAAGCAGTTTCAGATACGTCTCTTTTTTATTTTTTAGAGGGAAAATTATTTCCAGTTTGATAAAGAATAAAGCTGAGGCTTTCCTGTCGCTGGGGACCGAAGATTCAATCTAAATTTGACGCTGCAGTAGTTATTTGTTATTCTATATTTCTTTTGAGTACAACAGAGTACTGTTAGTGTTCTAAGTTAATTTTATGCTGATTTCCAAAAGCGTCTATTAATAGTTCAATCCCCAAAGTATTTTTTTAAAATTTTTCTTTATTCCACAACGCATAAGCGCTTGGCCTTCATCTCACCTGATGGTAAGTGACGATAAGGCCGAAGGTGGAAGCGCGCTTCACCCGGAATCCTCAACCACTGAGGAACTGGCTATCTTGTCTCAAACTGTCGGAACACAGCAATGCTATAAACATCGTTTTTATGGCGACAGACTTAGATAAGATGGTGGTAGCTAGCTAGGCGGAATTAACAGCCCTACCACCAACCAAACCTAGCACACAAAGATGTACCCCCCGCTGGGAATCGAACCCGGGACCTTTGGGTCTAAAACCGGTGGCTTAGCCACTAGACCACAGAGGCGGTTAAAGGGAATATACCCACGGAAGGGAGTATATCTACGCTTAAACTGTTCACCTGAGTTCATTTCTAATACAAGCGTATTTCCTTTCAGATTGGATTAAAAGAACTCTGGTAGTAGTAGTATGCAGTGATGTATAAATCAAATTCATAATAATTAAAATTACTTGCATCATAAAATAACTGTATAGGTATTCACACAGACTTATTAAAAAAAGATGCCCACGAAGACGAAGTCTGTTTTCTAATATATACAGCTGAAGATATATATTTATTCTTATAAGTAGGTACAAGAATTCATTAATTTGCAAGAAAAATTTCAGGATTTCAGTTAGTGTACCTAGTGACGAAGGTTCCATACAACTCGATTCCCACCGGCTTCCCTTCAGAAGTTTAGAACACAACCACTCTCTACTTGAATTGAGAAATGGCACAATCAGTAATTATAAAAGTAAATATATAAAAGAAACGTTACAAAACACCTACACTATGGACATTAAATCAACAAAATTTGCTTTTCAACAACATATTGCTATAAAATAAGCCGCAGGCGCGATCGGCTTTTTGGCAGTTAAACTTCTGTACAAAATTTACGTCATGACGTCACATAAAGGTCAAAACCCACCCGCGTATTAGCAGCCGGTAAGCCGTCTTTATCCGAGTTACTTGATAGAGAAAGTTATACAATTTGCCTGCGCGTGAGCGGGATGGAGGAATATCGTTTTCGGTTTGTGTTCTGTTGACAGATAATTTGACGTAATTGCAATTCATCATTGAATGCATGACTGTGTTTTATTAGTATTTGAATTTATTAGTTAGTTTCACCTATTAGAATGATTAGTATTGTAGTTGGACTTTGTTTATTTGTGTTGTGTGCAGTGATGAAAGTAGTTACGAAGACGTACGTTGTAATTAGGTATTTGCGGTAAGTAGATATTGTAATAAGTTGAAATTACATATTTAGAATAAGTAGATTTGCAAAGTAATCGGTAGAATTGTAAGATGTCGGCATTAATAGCTTTAGATTTTTCCCGGCTTTTATGATAATGTCTTAGCGCACTTTGTAAGAAAGAATAGACGAATAGCTTTAGAATATAAGTAGTATTATTAGTACTTAGTCTATTAAGTTTTGTTTAATTTACATCATATCATCATTTTTACCACAAACGGCTTTTATCAAAGCCACTTCTATTATGCTTGCAAGCCACTGTTTCAATATCTCAGTGCTTACACGTATAGTAAAAGAGGACTGAAGATACATCTGCCTATACAATACTGAAGCCAGGATGCCAATCACAGATTTTCGTTAAGGACTCAAGACTGCGTGCCCGCGCTCGGAGTAGGTAAGCATTTTTTTTTGTTACGGCTTACCTCTCTCAATATTTCACGCTTCGCCACTGTACCTACGATATCTACAAATAAAAAGTTAATAACATAAAATTACGTGCAGTCTTTAGTCCGTTAGTCGCCTTTTACGAGGAGTTGGTGGTATTCTTTTAGTGTGTCGCTATTCCACACATCTCACGTGATGACTTTTTATGAACTGTGTTATAAGGACTGAAAGTATATGCATAAAGTTATTTATATCGACTACATTACTAATAGTTTATATAGGTAGTTATGGTTATATTACAACTAAATATATAGCTAAACTTTACCATGATTCAACAAAAAACCTTATAAATCCACTGGAGACAGGAGACATTACTCTTTTGTACAACTCGGTATGTTTTATGAAACTTTTTAAAATTAAGGTCTGTACACATTGGTGATTACGAAAGGCGATTGGTAAGCCCGTGAGCTGTGGAGGGTGATCACTAAAAGGATACTTACCAACCCCTCACATCCTTTGGGTGACGTAAAAGACGACTAACGGACTAAAGACTGCACATACATCCAACAGCATGGAGCGGCGATGGGCTCACCACCTACCTAAAATGCTCAACACAGCATCACTATCATCAGTCTATAAACGTCCCACTGCTGGGCACAGGCCTCCCACGTGGACAATAGCACGTGGGGTTATTATTGTTATTTATTTAATTAATATCCTACTAATATTACGAGGAAAAAGTTTGTAAGTATGGATGGATGTTTGTAACTTTTTCACGTAAAAACTACTAAATGGATTTGGATGAAATTCGGCATACAGATAGTTTATAACCTGGATTAACACATATGATACTTTTTATCTCGATATTCCCACGGAAACGAAAACCACGCGGGTGAAACCGTGAGCAGCCACTAGTGTATCGTATAAAAACAAACATAAAAACATATGTCCTGCAAAACCGCCTAGGCGGTTTGACTGCCGGATCAAGTTCAAGTAAAACAAATTAAAATACATTATTTAAGAGAAAAACCTTATCTAAGTTAAGACAAGAAAACATCATCATCATAATCTACATTAATAGACAAAGTTATTAACAATATTATTTTACAGTAATTATTAAGTATACCATTTTAGTACACGATATTATTACATTAAATTATCAATGAAATACTTTTTAAGCTTAATTTTGAATTTGTTTTTTTTTATAGATATTTTACCCACCACGCTGGTCCAATGCGGGTTGGTGGGTTGTAACGAACACCATCTTACGACAACAACCGGGACCAACAGCTTAACGTGCCTTCCGAAGCACGGAGGAGCTCGAGAGGCTTGCTGAACACATGTGCAATTGCAATTTGGTGAAAAGTGGACTATGGCAGTGGACTGCTTCTGCGGTCCTCATTGCATAGTCTCTGACTAACCCTTTGGGGATAATAATCGTGAATGTATGTATGTATGTGTAGGTGCACGAAAAAAAATATGTTCTTTAAATATACTTAATAATATAACCCAAGAACACACATAGGCTGAATACTAGATGAATAATGGATTATTGTGTACTTAGCGCTGAATAAAATTACTGAATAAAAGCAGAGTAGCATGCTATTCAGACACTACACTGCTTAAATGGGGACAAATTATTCTGTTTTAGTCCGTAATTGCTGAGTAATATCATTATATGTAGTAACATTATAGTATATAATCGCACTATTAGGTGTAACAGGTGGTAACAAGGCAAAATACTAGCAAATTAAGGAAACACTAGTTACACTTTATTTAGACAATTGTCGTCCATGTACGCTTTTATATTTATAGTAATTAAGTTAAAGTTTCACGATTTGTTCTGTAAGAACGTTTATTAATACTTTTGCTGACAGATGTTTCATATTTATGACAGTGAGAGAAAATAAGTTTTTAAAATGATTGTATGATATCGGTATAAGTACATTTTGTTAATAACTTTATTATTTTACGTGAAAGCTAGTGGGAATTCAAAATTAATGTTAGAGTATGTATACATATATTTCTAAGAAAATTTTCAAGCGCCAGTACACAAATAAGTTTTTACTAAAAATTATACTAAAATAAACACATTTAGGCAAAAACATTTTTGGTAAAAATTAACTGATTGTGTCATTATTTAAGTTTGTAACCAATATTTACATTAAAAATATTTATTTGGAATTCCTTAGTTTACTAAGTTTGTGTTAAATAAATAAAAATATGTATACCAGTGTAGACATTAAAGGTCATACAGAATAAAAAGTGGTGGTGAAATTAAAGAGCGATATGAACCGGTATACTTCAACATTACTGTCGTAGCCCGCGTAATGGGGTACATATGTCTGCTTATTGAAACTTAGCCGTAATAAAGTCTTACATGTGAATCCATATAAAGCGATACACTGATTACTGGCTGAATATTGGTTCGAACTAGCAACGATAAAATGTGTGATAAAATACAGTTTTAAGGATCCGCATAATACAGACTGATCCATTTTAGGAACTTGTTACGTGAATGAAATGATCCGTGAGTAGATTCACGGGGATATACTTATTTAGTCATCACCTGATTAAATTAACTGATATGAACCTCTATTACGCAATATACGTTATAAAATACTCGAAGTGCTCTCCAAGAGTAATAATAACATTCAGATAAACTTGTAAACAGCCACTATTCAGTCGTTTATAATAGCTGTATAGATACGGATAAACAGGGAAATTTTACACCATTTACTGAATAACACTCAAAATTTACTCCTATAAATATCATATATCTGTATAACAGTACACCCTTTAAAAGGCAGCGTTTAGAGGTACACATTTACTCTATTATACAGCATATGACATATTTGCCACTACTTAATTCCATTTATTCAGTAAGTAGGTTTGAAAATTTAAAACAGCTAAATAAAAGCGTAGGTTATATACCAAATAAATGCATTTTGCTGTTTAAGGGTGAAGAATATCTACCATTATTTAGTGCTTATTCATAATATAGCTATTTGTGTACTAATATTCAGCCTAAGGATCACCAGTGAATTATAATAACGGTTTTAATGGGTGCGTATCATTTCATATAATGGTATATGAACTAATTACAAAGGACATAACGTTCATTGGATATAATTTTTACTTGATCTATATACACTTCCCATAACAACATTACGTATACTAGTCATTTGATATAATACTCATATTCTATAACAACTTTTTCTATAAAGCTATGTTGATATAATAACATATTCTATAACTTAATTTGATATTATTTTTACTTTAAAATAAAATTAGCATTTTAACCCCAATTTGATTTAAAAAAATTCTTTCAAAGTTAATACGTTGTGTTTTTGGTAAGGTTGTGCCACAAAAGTCAGTGACAGAAATGAATCGCGGCAAAACCGACTCCACGTAGACTTGTCTGCCCTACGCTAGAGTGTAATTTAAGCCCGCGTAGGCGCGTGGGACCGCCAGAGCCCCGCAGCGCCGAAACCGTGAAAGAAACCATGCCTGCTGCATGCCTGCTTGCATGCTGCGTGCTTGCTTGCATTCTGCATGCTTGCTTGCACGCTGAATGCTTGCTTGCATGCTGCATGCTTGTTTGCACGCTGCATGCTTGCTTGCATGCTGCATGCTTGCTTGCATGCTGCGTGATTGCTTGCATGCTGCTTGCTTGCTTTCTTCGATGGTGCCCTTTGGGTCTGAGTATTATATGAATAATGTTTTATACCATTAGATTATTATATTAAATGTTTATTATATCTTAAGGACATTATATCACATGAAATTATAGATTCTAAAATTATATTGAATGTTTATTATATCAAGTCAGTAGTAATATCAAATGAAATTATATTAAATGAACGTTTGATCATAAGTATTTATATCAAACATTACACACCCATAATTTTGCTTAATTTGCCTTTGAGTGCACTAACCGAAACTGTTATTCTAAAGATAGGCACAGAGTTTGGTGTGTATCTTTAGAGCTGTCTGTGCGACTTGCGTCTTAAGCAAAGTAACCTGTTTCAATTAAACTTTAAAAACTTTCTTCATTTTACTCTATTCAATTAGAACCGTGTGGAATTAGCAGCAAACTATAGCTCACAAAAAAAATACTACCAACCCACTTCTTTATTTGGGTTTCGTAAAAGGCGACTAACGGACTCAAGACTGCACATACATCCAACATCAAATAACTGCGATTGAGCTAAAATTTTAATATATGAGGTAATTTATTTTGATCTAATCCCGCGCCCTCTCCTTTCCGGGACAACACGTGCTGGTCTTAGGAACCACCATCATACTGTATAGATTATCAGCACTCGTACCAAAAAATGTGTCAAGTCGTTCCTCTGTAAGACCATTCGGCTCTGGGATTCTTTGCTTTCGCATGTGTTTCCCAGCTTCCATTGTCCGGGTCTTTTAAGCGGGGCGTGAAACGGCATTTATGCAGGCCGTCATGAATGGGTGCGCTGGTTCCACAGCGAGGAGTGCTCTCATTATTTTGGACTGCATCGGCTGCTTACCATCAGGCAGGATGTAGTCACTATGACGAGTCACATTAAAAACAAAGGACTTCTGCTACTTGCACAAATTGTTAGCACACGATCGCCTCAGGAGCAGCGCAAACAAACGTTCTAAGTTATGCACGAATTCTGCTTGGGATCCGGAATAGACCAATTGTCGGTGTTTTGCTTTCTTGCCCACTTTTTTACTGACTCAACGCACATAAATACATAGACTCACGATAGTCAGAGCAACGAGGATCGCAGAAGCAGTCGACTGTCATAGTCCACGTTTCACCAAATTACAACGGCACAGTGCTCAGCCCTCCCCCCTCTTTTCCCTTCGGTGTCGTGAAAGGCGACTAAAGGACTTAAGGACACATACATCCAACAGCTTATAGCGGCAATGCACTCACCACCTGTCACGCTGAGCACATGTGCAGTCGGTATTTGGTGAAAAGTGGACATGGCAGAGGACTGCTTTTGCTGTCCTCAATGCCTAATTCCTAACTAACCCTTCGGTGAAATAAGTCGTAATTAAATGTATGAATGTACATGTGCTCAGCGTGATAGGTGGTGAGCCCATCGCCGCCGCATATTGTTGGATGTATTAAAATTTGTAGTTCGTTAGTCGCCTTTTATGACACCTAAGGGAAGAGAGGTGTTTTTTTTTATCCCCCGACGTGGGTCATGTCGGATGTTTTTAATTGCTACGTGGTAATACTAATCCGCTTTACTGCGGCTTCCTATTCGAGATTGTGGCATACGCCTACATTTCCTCGGCACTTCTGGGTGCCCTATGCTACTCTAAATAAAATAAAATTAAAGTTCGTTTATTTGTCCCAAAACATATAAGAAAAATACTTACCTAATAATTTTTAACCAACAATGATAGTGAGACAAAAAGGTCTATGACTCAGTGACTGCAGGAAACCCGCAGCTTCTGCTATTCTGCCATAACCTGTAACGGTACAGAATGAATGGTATCCGTCCGTTAGTAAGGAATGTGTGGGAGTAGCACTAAAATAAATATTAATGCGTAGCACCATTAATATAATAAGCATGAAAAAGGGAATAATAAACTAGTTCAGAATAATGGTCAGTGGTCTAGCGCTTTATCTTTAGTTTGAATTTCGCGGGGACTGCTCTGTGTGCTCCTTGCGACATAGGCGCCGTCTAGCGTGAGTTATTTACTTGAGCTTCGCATAAGGTTGCTAGTTTGACTTCTTTATTTTGAATTTCGCGGGGACTGCTCTGCGCGTCCCTTGCGACATAGGCGCCGTCTAGCGGGAGTTATTTACTTGGGCTTCGCGTAAGGTTGCTAGTTTGACTAGGACTTTATCTTTAGTTTGAATTTCGCGGGGCTTTGCGAGTCGGCAAAGCGGTTCACATACGGGCGGACGTCTATGGTCGGAATACGGAACTTTTTATAATTTCCCAAAATATAGGATTATTGGCTTAAGTGGATGATTATTGAGAGGGAATTGTTAATGGAAGGCTACATTTAGATATTCAAACATGTAATATTGGCTGTCTGACGAGGTTTGGTTGGATAATGGAAAAACTTTAGAATTGCACCGCGAAGGCGGCAATGAGCGAGAGGTTGAGAAAAAGATAGAAAGAGAGGTCGGATGTTATCTCCACGTGGCGCAACGCGAAGTTCGCGTATAACAAATAATGAGCGACGCGAAGGCGAGGCGCGTCGGGAAACAGCTAGCGATTGGTTGAAGGGAGGAAAAGCGGACTCGCGCGGGCGAATGTTGGGGGCGCGTGGCGCGAAAGTTAAGATGCTTGGGAAAAGGGCGGAAAATTAGCGGGCATTCAAGAATTGGACGTCGGAGGCGCAGTCCAATTTAAGAGTGCGGTAAAAACTCATACGGGAAAAATAGTGTCCGAGCTTTGATAGTGCGCTAAGTGATATTCGAGCTGCGATATTAATTAAGATTTGTGAAATTGAAAGTGATTTATAAAGTAAAACTATTGCGATCGCAACTTGAATCCGTTAACGAAATGATGTATTTCGGGGTATATTGGCGGAAACGCATAACGGTGGCAACAAAACCAATATACCTTTCAACAGACTTCGGTCTGGATGACCTTTGACTGTATTTAATAAGGTCGGCGTTTTCCATTATTACGCTAAACAATACACTATCTTCGACGGAGTAATGGGGGAGAGACAGTTGTCTCCCTAGTGAAAGTTGAAGATAGGTCAGACACCATTTAGCTGGAGGTAGACCCGTATGACCCAGTCCAATTTCGAGTCTACCTCCGTACACACAGTGTAGTGATAGGAAAATAACACACTGAGTATACTGGCTCGACTGATAGAACATTTAGGAGTCAGTTGCTTTCAGGGGCAATGCGATTCCCATAACTCACCACGAAGTTAAGTTAAATGTGGCTTGGGCCTAGATTGCAAAGTACACAAGTAGGGACTGTTAGTTCGACAAAATATAGGCATTTTCAAGTGAGGAAAGCTGTAGGAATCTATAGGTAGGCGGTTCTATATTGTTAGTTAAGGGAGGGCAAGGTGTTTGCACGCTGTGCGTACATAGGCTGGGTACTTGAGCCGCGAGGCCAGGCTGGATTAATTCAGACTAATAAGGTAGGGATAATTAGGTTACGGTGCTAAATAAAATTTACGATGAAGTGATGTGGGTCCTATCTGGGCATGTAATCTGTTACCGTAGGCCGATAAAATTCTAATTGTTTTCCTAAAGTTGTTACCAATTAATTATTCATTTTAAATAATTAACAGAAGTATGATAATATTCATTACTTGGAATACCTAAAAGGTCTAGACTGGTTTCCTATTACAAGAAAAATACTAAAAGTTATAGCAAATAAGCATAACTGTACTGTGATGTTTGATTTCTAATACTGAAATGACCAAACAGGCATTTTTAGCTTTCCCTGAGATGCGATACGATCTTATGTTGCTACACTCTTCAAGGTATTAAAAGTACACATCCGATACCTATTAGTAAAAAATAAGCTGATACAAACTGAACAACTAAAACCAGTTTAGAACCTAGGATAATTCGTTGAAGGAAGACATTGCAAGCTATGAGCTTCTAATAATCTGAAACATAGAAATAATTGATTGATAACAACCTGCTAATTAGCCTGATAATGGTCTACTAATACCATTTGAATTCACCTTAATGGTCAAAGACCTCTTAAGATATGTAAGTACTTACTTCTAATAATGTGAAACATAGAAATATTTGATGGGAACAATCTAAATCAATCAGACTAATACCTAGTACAGTCTAATTTATACCTATTAAAGTGAGTGAAGGATGACTCCTAAGTGTAATTGATTCAATTATTAACAGGGATAATTACCTGATTTACTACCTACTAAAACATACTAACTATGATTTAGTAGGCTATCAAATTAACCACTCAGTCTGAGAGACAGGGGTGGAAGTTAATGGAAAAATAATTAACTTAAGTTCACTTCCTAAAAGTCAAGGATATTGAATAAATTAAACATCTTTCAATAAACTTGAGATGTACTTATACTTTATAATATCTGTATAATGAACACTAAGAGTAAACCAAAGTAATTTACTTCAAATGATAGTATTCTATTTAAGTTCACTTCCTAAAAGTCAAGGATATTGAATAAATTAAACATCTTTCAATAAACTTGAGATGTACTTATACTTTATAAGATCTGTATAATGAACACTAAGAGTAAACCAAAGTAATTTACTTCAAATGATAGTATTCTATTTAAGTTCACTTCCTAAAAGTCAAGGATATTGAATAAATTAAACATCTTTCAATAAACTTGAGATGTACTTATACTTTATAAGATCTGTATAATGAACACTAAGAGTAACCCAAGGTAATTTACTTCAAATGATAGTATTCTATTTAAGTTCACTTCCTAAAAGTCAAGGATATTGAATGAATTAAACATCTTTCAATAAACTTGAGATGTACTTATACTTTATAAGATCTGTATAATGAACACTAAGAGTAACCCAAAGTAATTTACTTCAAATGATAGTATTCTATTTAAGTTCACTTCCTAAATGAGTAGGATATTGAATGAATCAAACATCCTTTAATAAACTTAAGATGTGATAATCTGCCAATGCAGCCAATCCAATGTAGTTATATTGGAACTTTATAAGACCTGTATAATAAATACTAAGAGTAAATAAAAGTAATTTTACCTGTATTAATAGCATTCTATTTTAGCCACCGCCTGAAGTGGCGTTTGAATAAATTATCCACCCTTTATAGAACTGAATATTAATTTTCTAATAAGACAGAAGGACAGTAAGTTAATATTGTTACATTGTGATCTCTTATAATAGACACAATAATCAGAGGAATAAATGTCCGGTAGAATGCTGGCTTTCCACCTCTGTTCAATAAGTGAAATCATAACACATAAGTTATTGCATTGAATAATTAAGTTCTTAATGTGAAAAGGATATTTGGATGATAGCAAGCCATGAGATAAACTCTATTGATTTATGTGGAATAATGAAAATTTAAATTGCTAAAACATAGTTCATAATGTAAAATGAAATTAAATTTTGAGGAGAGATGTAAATTCTCAGTTTTAAAGAATTAAAGGCACAAGCTAATAATTAAAGTTACAGCCAATGTGACGGAGCCATAGTTAAACAATGAGATGAAAGGCACGCTATAGGGCGGCGGTTGGGGCCCCTAAATTGCACCAGGCTTCTTATGTATCATGCTACTGATAATAAATAATAATACCTGCAAGCTAAGCTATCATCTGATTACCTTTGAGTGGTTACAAATCTTCCCCGCAGCTGTAGTGAAGGATTTAGGTCACAGTTCAGACGGAGTCATTGCTAGGCTACACATATCTATGTTATGATCTATAGACTGGTAGGTAATTAGGTCAGGAGAAAATAATTTAACACAGGGATAAGCCAATTACTAAACTTTCACGAAAGAACTTGAGTTACTTAAATGCGGTTAACAACGGAGGGTTCACTAGACGATCCAAAATAGTAGTTATTATAATATTACATTGCTTGACTGAAATTCACTGCAAATAGAATTAAGCTATGCTAAGGTTTCATCATCATACAAACACTACGCACTACACAAAACTCCAAACACAACCATTAGATTGTAGATAAATTAGGTTAATTAGTTTTAAGAATTAGATAATAAGTTAAGTTAAGGTAAAAGCGGCGAGGATGTGTGTATGTATTATAAGGTAGACTAGGCATTAGATTTAGGTTAGGGCGAGAAGTTACAATAACCTACAACAAATTGATTACGTATTTGTAAGTACTACTGATTTGTGAAACACGCGAACACAAATTTAATTAGAGCTGTATAAAAGAATAATCAAAACAAATCAAAACACGCACATATACATACGAGTATCAAATAAGTAGAAGAAGTAGCAAAGAGGAACCGTCCATATTTTCTTATATGTAGGTTACATTCGACGCCAGGGATTGCCTATAAAGTAGCCATTTCCGACATTTTTACCTAAAGGTAGGTAGTGACAGAGTAAGTGCTGAACGAATAGGCGGCGGTAAGTCATTCCAGATTTTGGCGGCGGCATATTTGAAGGATTAGTTCCTGACTCGCCGGATTCCTGATTTGCCGGATTCTTGTTTCGTCGGATTTTTTTGTTGTAGGAAAACTATAGAAATATCGCGGCTTTACGTATCTATTAAATAAAAGGCAGACAATTCGATACATGTGCTTAGATGGGGAGCCTTTAACCCGTTAGTTGCTTTTACGACACCCAAGGGAAGAGAGGGGTTGGTAGTATTATTTTGATGAGCCCATCGCCGCTCTATGCTGTTGGATAGTATGTGCAGTCTTTCCATCTCTTCCCTTGGGTGTCGTAAAAAGCGACTAACGGACTAAAGACTGCACATAAATCCTACAGCATAGAGCAGCGATGGGCTCATCAAAATAATACTATTAACCCCTTTCTTCCCTTGGGGTCCGTAAAAGGCGACTAACGGACTAAAGATTGCACATACATCCAACAGCATAGTGCGGCGATGGGCTCATTAAAATAATACTACCAACCTCTCTCTTCCCTTCGGTGTCGTAAAAGGCGACTAACGGACTAAAGACTGCACATATATCCAACAGCTTAGAACGGCGATGGGCTAATCAAAATAATACTACAAACCCCTCAGTTTTCTTTGGTGTCATAAAAGGCGACTAACGGAATAAAGGCTGCACATACATCCAACTACGTAGAGATGCGATGGGCTGATCAAAATAATACTACCAACCCCTCTCTTCCCTTGGGTGTCGTAAAAGCGACTAACGGGCTAAAGGCTCCCCATCTAAGCACATGTGCAGACTGTGCAGTTGTTTCTTGCTGAAGCGTGGACTGCGTGGGCGTAGTCTGTGTTGTCCATAGATTCAAATGATTACTAATTCTACCATAAACTTTAATAATAACTATCTCAAAGAAGTTGTTGATTAAGTAAACAGTAATAAGTCGAGTCTTTATTCGTGGTTATTCTGGTTTTGACTAAAGACTTTTTCGTTTTTGTAGGCTCATTGTCATTTGACAGACAAAAATTTAAAAAAATATATTTTCCCCTAGGGCAAGAAAAGCTATATTTTTCCTCGCTCTGGAACGATACAATGACTATCTTTTTGAGTAAGAGGAGTGAA
This sequence comes from Scoparia ambigualis, assembly GCA_963921215.1. Classification (NCBI taxonomy): domain Eukaryota; kingdom Metazoa; phylum Arthropoda; class Insecta; order Lepidoptera; family Crambidae; genus Scoparia; species Scoparia ambigualis. Next base: position 13,115,330 of record OY992511.1, on the reverse strand, counting down.
AAAATATTTATTTGTTCTTAATTTAATAACATCACTGTTACGTTAACAGATAACATAACAGATAAAAAATGTTTAAAGGAAAATTGTCATTTCTTTGAAAATATGAATCAAACCTGTTTCTAAGTAGGTAATTTAAGTTATGTCCGATAGTGGCAATAAAATAATAATTCATACAATAATAAATATAACTACGTGTTTTCATTACTTGAGTGATATTATTGTATATAAATATTTCCGACGAAAAAAGAATCCGACTAAACAAGAATCCGGCGAAACAAGAATCCGGCGAAACAGGAATCCGGCGAATCGGGAACTAATCATTTGAAGCATCCCCTGGTGTTGGCGAGTCTTGAATTCTATTCTATTTCCTATTCTAAACTATATAAATCTTTCTACTTTACTATTATCCATTTTAAGTAGTATTTTTGTAATGAGCCGCCCCACACGGTTCATGCTCAGCCGCAACGCACATACGATATAAATATTTGTCGGGATATTCAAATTATTCCCGATTATCGTATCGGACGAGAAACGTATTAGTTGACATCGTTGCGTGAGACCGTCCTTTGTGACAGTTGACATACGCGTTGCAATTATTATTATTATTATTACATTATGTTCCATTAATTACGAGAAAAAAAAGAACAACGATTATCAGTAGTGCGCGAACTCACACTCGCCAGTGCGTTCACACCCTTAGATTTTAAGTCTTCCTTTTCCGACTGGTTACAAAGAATACTGTTGGAGAGTTTATGCAATCTGTCCGTTCGATTATTATCAAAGTGTTAAGTTATTCCCAGCTATTTCACTGTGGGGTTGGATAACAAAGTTTTCCTTTGTCCGTTAATCCGCGTTCACACTTAACACATTACATCTCTTTTGTGTTGTTGTCTTTGTGTTTCGTTCATAAATGGTTTGAGGAAGCAATTTTGAAATATGTGTGGGAGATGAAACTGTGGCGGGGCTTAATATTCTTCTGTCACTGCTAGCTACACTTATAGGTACATAATATTATATTTTCATGTATTGTGAACGTAAATAGACCAAAAACCTTGCGCATCTTTTACTATCCGCTTGCGGCTTTGCCAAGGTGGAATTTGTTTACTACAAACGTCTTTATAGTGTGGCCTCGGAAACATTGTATTTAGACGGAACAATAGTAACAGACGTTAAAAGGCTCGAGAACGCCACATTCCCGGGCACTACAACTATATCTGTGGGAATAGATAATGAAAAAAGGACAAACAAACCACTAAATAAACTTATGCATTTCCATGATTTTATACGAAGTTACAAATGACATGGGTACCTATGAGATTAAACATCATGGGTTTTATTATCCAACTTGACCGTTTGCGACTTGTTCTGTGTAAACATCCGTGTCCTGGGATCCATTGAAATTTTCTAAAAATCCCATCTTATTATTTTTTCGTACGTCATAAAAAATATTTTGTGTTCTAGGTCCAGCGGTTGGCGCTGTGTGATTTTGCTCGTTCTTTAGTAAATACTTCTCTCTTTATCTAAATAGAGATCTAAACCAATAAATAAATATATAAACTACGTTTACGAAAACGCGAACTTGTATGACATTGAAAGCTCTGGTGGTAAACGAGGTGAACTATAATATATTTTGCCATACAAATTAAAATTTTGTTAACGTGATCGAATGGTAAGGAAAACTCATAGTCATCAAAGAAATCCGTAAGCGCTTGTAACATTAAACGAGATAATTATTTTTTTTCTAATTTAACGGCTCCCGAAACATTTATCTTTTCATCGCAATGAAGAAGTACGAAAAACAAAAGATTGTCCTCATGCTCCATAATAATACTCGTATAATGGGCCAATCTGTAAATTCCTGGAATCCCCAAAAAGTGAAGCTTTAATTAATTTCTTGTCATACTTAGATCAAGGCGAGGGACGAACCATGATTATTTAATCTTCCCATAATGACTACCATTTTCAACAACAACTGCTATTTTTTATCAGATTACGATTCAAAATTGGCAGACATTATTGACCGTTCTTTAACAGATTTTCAAAGTGCTATAAAAATAGCAGGTCCTGAATTGAAATTCCAGGTCGAGAAAACTATATTTCAGATATTTTTGATGGAAAACCCAGATACAAAACTGACCCGCATTTGGCAAGTTTGGTGATTAAGCGTCGTCAATTACGTCGTTACGTCAATTGTAGAAATGACTTAATTCTAATGATAGAAGCCTAGTTATTTTGCTCAGCAGCAGTGGCGCTTTATCTCTAAACTGTGAAGTACCTACAGTCTATGCAAATTACCTTATTACTTACTTTTACTACGTAATGACTATCTGTCATAATATTAACCGAAGTAACAAGACATTTATTTGTCTATTAAACAAGTAGTGGGAGCGACCAATAACCGCCGGCAATGTATAAAAACTCAGTCCTAAAAGGTAGCCAATATCCCCAGGGCACGAATAATGGAAAGTACATTGCGAGATATAGAGATATACTTACGAAGGCGTAGGGTTCTGATAACGTTTGGATTTGTGACATTATTAGTGGCATCGCGTGAACTTTAGAAAATAACACATAATTTATGTTGAATGATGAGAGTAGTATGTTTTTGTCACGATTGTATAAAATTATCTTTTTAAACATTATTTACAATACTATGTTCATGTTAGAAAAAAAATTACGTGTTTTTCGCATAGTCGATGTTACTATACAATCAAGAAACACTACAGCGAACGCAATTTCTTATCTTTAATGTATGTTGAATAGCCCTCGAAAAAAGACGATTATGCAAGTCGTTGAAACCCAAACCCACGACAGTTTCGTAGTTTCTTGACACACACTGCTGAAACACCGATGTAACTTCTCTGGGTAAATAGCGTATTAAAAATACTAGTTAAATGATGTTGAAGATTGGAACATTCCTAAATCAAAGTTATATAGTTAACCATGGACGCTTGAAGCTAAAACAATTTTTCCTGTTGAAATTAAGGTAGTCCTTTTTAACGAAATCAAAATGAAAGGGATCGAGAACTATTCGTATTTAAAAGTTGCTGTTCGATTTTTACATACTTGTCTTGTTAGCAATGGTTACCTATCTTACGATACATAAATACACACACCGCGCCCATTTCCTGGTGGGGTATAGATAATCCACAGCTTTTCAATTGCTACAATCCTGACACATTTCCTTCCTTCTACGATATTTAGACTTATTTAATTCGGTTTGTATATTTTATATTACCTTTCAAGAATCATTAGATCGCCGGCGGTCGCAAAGCAATAGGTTTTCAATTGTGTCTGGTTTCACGTTGCTTGAGGGATTAACTATGTTAATTGCTAACGATAGAACTGGAAGCATTACTGTAAGAACGTTTTAAGTTACTTGTTCTTTCAAAAAGAAAACGTCTGTCATAAAAGTTTCTTCAAATTGACCATGTCAAGAAAAATAGCTATGACTCATTCAGAGATCTTGCAATTTTGGAGCATGTTCAGATACAGTTTTACATAGTATTCCACTTGATGTCATCTGTGCCCAGAATACACCCAGAAAGTTTATTTCTAGAAAATACAAAGTCCCACTTTACACTTTAATACCTTTCCTAAATGCTGGGAAGCCATATCGTGACAAATACAAAAGGTCTCCATTATTGATAGCGTTAACATGAGAAACGATGAGAAACGATGCACACTACATGCGAGTTGCTTTTTCAGCAACTCGCATTCAGTAATAATTCCCAAACAAGATAAAAGTTTAGCGTAAAAAGTATCTAGTTTAAAACTTAAAAGTAAACGTTGGGCTAAGATAGCGGGCAGCCGCAGAACTCACCTCGACCGCTCGTTGGCATAATCTTTAGAATAAACCAGCGTTGCTTACGGATTTTTTTTCGTTTTGAAACTTTGTTTCTGGCATATTAAACTTCTTCTTATATATTTTTTATCTACTTACCTACCTGGAATAACTTAGATGGACAAAAAAAAAAAAATTTGGAAATTAAAGTTTGCTGTTTTTAACAGATTTCATACTATTTAGTCATAAGTGCGGTATGAGTAATCGTAATGTTCATCGTTCAATAGTTTAGTGTTGGCATAAACGTTTGTAGAATAGGATGATGAATGAATGGGGTTGATATACGTCATTTAGCTTATTTTAAGTTAGTAATTTTAAAACTTATAAAGAGCTAATTTATGATATATAATAGCGATCGAATAGAGTGATCTGTGAAATTGTCTACCAATATACTACTGACAACGCTAATGCGTTAGCGTTTGACGCAATAGAATTGACACGGAGCGGTTACATTTGTCTAGGAAGGAAGGCGTAATGCAATTGCTCTATTCTATGAGGGCAAAACATTTTTATTAATAAAGGTCTCATAAGTTTATCTATCTCCACGATATTGTTTCTTCTCGACGATCGCTCTTAGAAGGGTCTTAGAATATTCGTTTTAGCGGGTTTCAAAACCCGCTAAAACGAATATTCATAAAAATTTAACTACTTATTACCAGAAAAACAAAATACTACGAATCTTCCCAAGATCTACTAATGGTTTCGTAACTAAAACATAAAAACGTTTAGAAGCCAGGATAATGAAATTAATATCGAAACCCACTAAAACTCTGTAACTATGAAATTCCTCTAAAATAGTTGACCAATAGCTTATAGCTGAACTTTGACTTTAGAACAGGACCTACTTCGCTTTTAGGTGTTATTGCTGTCGTCACGAACATGGGGGTTAAAGTTACTCGCGTCCGTAGGTTTACCCTTGAGACCCTACACGTGACCCCTGGGTGGTGCTAAATGAGTGACACTGACTGGTGGTAGAGCCACGCTGCGTTGCAGCACGCATTGGGCCGGCTCGCCCGGCGTAATACCACCCTCTCACGAATATCCGGCGTGAAATAATGGCACCTGGTGCTGTTGTGTTTCGTCCGGCCAGTGAGGGTTCCGGACTCCCCCCCTCCTCTCACAATTCCTGTTCCTTCCTTAACCATATTCCTTCCATAAAGGACGGCAACGCGCCTGCGATTCCTCTGGTTTTGCGGATGTCCATGGGCGGCGGTGATTACTCTCCATCAGGTGACCCGTTTGCCTCCTTCTTTTATAAAAAAATATATATGCTTTTGAATTTTTATTAAAATTTACACATGGATTATCTTTGTTTGGGAAAAATTACCTTTAACGGGTTAAAAGTCTTCATTATTTTTGTCGTATCTTTATGATTCCATTTGTTATTTGATTCCCATTTAGGTTTCATTACAAGTGAAGGTGAACTTTGTTTCAATGTGTCTGAGCGAAATATGTTACACAAAATATGTAGGTATCTGAAAAATATTTTGAGTGCAAATTGACCTCATTAATATGTAAATTTGAAAGGGTGAGCCGAAGGTAGAGCCAGTTTAGTGCCACATGTGTGTTATGTAACGCTATCCCTCTTTTAATCTGAAATTTTCTACTTTACTTTTTTTTTTAATTTATCGCACATTATTCACGCACGACTATTATCTTTCTTCTTTGATCTTGTAGTGTATTTTAATAACAGTGTAAATGTATTATTATTTGTTTGAATGGACAACAGTTTACTGAATTTCAAAATATATATGAACGAAAACCTTTTGGTACATACATACCACATTTAAAACCTTGAACCTTTACACAACTATAAAGGAACTGGATATCTTACCACGATTAGTTGGATTGGTAGCTAATCAGGTAAACTTAGAACGGGTCCAGCTAAACCGAGAAATAATATGCATGAAAAATTTAGAAAGTTTGCCCATACTCGTTTATCTAACCTCGACTGTCGGAGTGGAAAATATATATATAAACGAATAAATGGTAGTTTTCTTTCAATTTTCAATATCGGTAAATCTGTCTAAAATCACACTGCCAAACTATAAATTATGCTATTTCACAAACGTTCGCTTCGTGAATTCATTGGACGAAAAAAGGCGAGGCGGACACGCGGCAGGTACCTAATCCATTGTTGTCCGCGTTCCACAATAGAGTTTAGTCGATTAAATCCGCCATCGAACACTCGCCACCTGCGGGAAAAATGTACCTCCAAACGAAATGCTCGATGCAACCAGGGGATTTGTAAAAAGAATTCCTTGCACTTTGAACAGCCGCGCCGCCCCGCTACGCCACTTTTATTTATTGCACGTCTTCAAAGAGAGCGCGTTCAATGCCGCCTCCGCACGGATCAACGCCGGTCTTATTGGTCAAAGGGAGAGTTGGTTTGTGAACATAAGTCGTAATGAGCACTATCGCGTCGACTCATGAGACCCGTGCCCGATTCTCGGCGACGTGGATTCTCAGTGATGTCGTATCTCAGCTGATTTGATTTTGTATATTTTTCCTATAGTGTAAATGTTAAAATCAGATCGCTAAGACACGATAGGAGACGTTTTTAATTAAACGGTTTTATTTAGCTTGACCTGTTTATTGATGTTGTTGATGTTGGGTCAAATTTAATTCTTAAAATTTTGGCCCCTTCCTGTTGACCGATTGATCTGAAATTTGGTACACCATTGAACATGGTTTGGTATCAAATGCAAATCGCCTGAGACGTATTTTTGGCCATAGCTTCGAGAATTTTTGGAGGATCGCGGTGGATAGTGCCAAGAGTTAAGGAATGTATCGAGACACGTGTGAGCGTTTGAATTTTGAAATGGCTGGTAGCTTTTTTTGAATTTAAAAAAATGTGAAAAAACGGGGTTTTTTGCGGGGTGTTTGTTTACTAAATTGTAAATATTTCGGAAAAAAACAGACTTAAGAAAAAATAAAAAAGGGTAGTAGTTTAGCTACAAAATGGCAAAAAAAAATTAAAATGGGTTAAAAATTAATTGTGACCCCTTGAGGTGGTCCCTTTGTATTTGGAATTGTAAAAAACGGGTATTTTCGTAAGTACATAAAAGTGATGTAGCTTCTTTGATTATTGTAAAATGAAAGTGTAAAATTGTAAAAGAAAATAAAATGTTATTCTCAGTGTTGTGCAGTGTAACATTCGTATGTTATAATTCGACTTGTAAGTAATGTAGTTGTGTAATTTTAGGGAAGTATATCTCAATAAAAATTTCTTATTATTCAACGGTAAGTAAGTAAGTAAGTGTTTTTTTCGTAAATTTTTGTATTCACTTTCAATTCTCCGATTCTTGTGGAGACTGCGAAATCTGTGAATTTTTACCTATTTTTAAACACATTGACTGCCACAAAACCAGACAATAGAAAAACAGTTAAAAACCACTGTGTTACTGTGTATTGGGCAGTGAATGTGTTAAGAGGATGCCGCGCGGAGCCGCGCGATTGCAAAAACTGACATAAGTCTCATAATAAACTTCAAAGCAAAATCAATCATATTGATAATAAAAATTAGAACAATTCTGCTTTGAAGTTTCAGACCTAGTAATTTGATTACAGCAATGTTTTTATTCTGCGAAATGTACAAAACCATCACGCGCTTGTGTTAATAATTAAAATTTACTTTTTTAAGATGGGGGTGATCTGCAGAATATCAATACAAAAATTTCATGTAAGAATTATCGTTTCATGCGTAAAATTAAAAAAGTTGTCGAAGAGAAATGTTTTGAGGAGTCATTGGATTTATGTATTGTTTGTTATTGTTTATAGAATTTGTTTCAAAGTTCAACAAGGCCACGACCTTGTGCAATGATCAGGCTAACTTACGTAAGTTTTTTTAATGTATTTAAAGAATCCAGTGCATAGTACAAGTAACTTAAAAATACGTAAATTTTCACAATTTCGTGCAGGATCCCCTTAAATAGCCTAAACAAGGCACTGTGCGAGCGACAGCGAATAGCTAATTCACTATTCGAGGTACCTATACCTAAGTGAAAAATAATGCCTATCATAATCAGCGCGCAGCCACACAAAAAACAAATTATTAAATAATTGTAAGTAGGTAATAGTGTACTGTTTTCTAAATGTTATCATTTAGGTATTTTTCGTACTTATTTATTTTTTAAGGATTATCATAAGACTCGAATAACTAAATATGTGAACTTCATGCCCTACATTATTATGTTTTACTAACATTCGCTATGTGTATTATTGCTAAACGTATACATGGAACTTTGTTTTCGAAAATAAGTAAACTATTAACTTCACCTATAAGTGTGTCAAAGAATATCAACGTTGCAAAAAACAAACCAATGTTTCGTTCTGTTGACATAGTGATTTGATAACACAAATGTATCTAGGCATCAACATTTTCTATTTATCTTTTACAGCGATTCTAAAATGCGATTCTACGAGTAAGCTGCAATGTCTCTCTGCCTATATTTTATTTATCCTTTACTTCGCACAAGAAAGCGCAATGTAAACCATTTATCTCAACATAATATCCGTCTTCATTTCACACCGAACAGCGTTATCTAAAATTAGCTTTATTTCTTTATATCTGAAATTAGCTACCACAGTAGTTTAGATTGGAAGCAAGCGAACAAAATTGCGTTCATTCATTTGATAAGAACCTAAAAAGAGCAGCAGCGCTTTGTTTCACAAATTTCTTTATACAAGTTAATTTATAACTGGCTGGAACCGTTGAGAGCGTTTTTTCATAATTAAAGACTGGCCTCTTATTCTCGCTTACAAAAGGCCGTAGAATTAAACCTGCATATTCGTATACGTCGCGTTTTATACACTAAGGCCCCACGTCATAAATTAGGTCCACAAAAAGGGAACATTATGAGCCGGCATGCTAGGCACCGACCTTTTTGCGTTATTCTGCATTTTCTAACATGAGCGCGAATAAGAAATTGGGTCTTGTAAAAGCAAAATTTGAATGTACTATGTGAATTTAGGCTTAACTTTATGAACAAGTTAATAGAATTCTCTGACATGTGTTAGGTACCTAATGTAGCAGAGTTGCGTTACGTAACGTATTTTAGGGTATTCTAAATCGAATCAAATTGAATAATTTAGTTTTGTAATTCTGAGTCTGTAATTTTGAAGGTGAGGTATCTAGAATTTAATTTTAACAGCTTATAAACTGAGTTACCATTTGTTATTTTGTTATACTAATTATTTCAATATTCGACGACCTCCGCGGTCGAGTGGTTAGCACCCCGGTTCGGGCGTTGCTATCACTGAGGTCCCGGGTTCGATTCCCGGTCGGGTCAATTTAGAAAAAAAAACAGTTTTTGTAAATTAATTTCGAGTCTGGATGTTTTATTTGTAAAATAAGTAAGATGGCGCGACATCGTGAGGCGAATAACATCTGCCCCCTCCGATAGTACTACGTAACGAGCACGACCGCTCTGCCAAGAGCGTAACGACAAAGAAGAAGAAGGAGGAGAAGTAAGTTTATCCGTTTTCTCTCCAATAAAACAGGATTTAAAAGAAGCTTAACTTAGGCTAGATAATTGGTGTAAGAGTAGAAAGTTACTATAATAAGTCATTAGCCTATAAATGTCCCACTGCTGGACTATGACTGTTTCAAGAACGTATGGGGAGATCCATCACGATGGCCCAATGAGGGTTAGCGGGCAGCTTAACTTTAACCCACGGTCTTCTCCTTTAGTCCACGTTCGTAACTGATCTTTGATAACCAGTTGCGAATATCGATTTTTGTTCTTGCTTGATAACCAGTTACGAAAACGGATTTGAATTGTCGTTTCCGTAACCAATAACCATCTACGAAAAGTATTTTTTTTATTCGATGTCGATGGTTAGTACTTATGTATTATAAGGGCAAGTATTACTAAAAAAACAAAAAAAATAAATAATAATAAACTATTTTTGATTTTTTTTTATTACTTCTAGGTTATGAAACTCAGCTACGAAAGTGGATAAAATATTATTCATTAATAACCAGGAACAGAGAAAAAAAAACCATTTTCGTAGTTGGTTATGAAACATGGTTACGGAAACGACAATTCAATTCTGTTTACGTAACTTGATAAGTAACAAGCAAAAATAATTCCCATATTCGTATCTGGTTATCAAAGATCAGTTACGATTGTGGACTAAAGGGGTCTTCTCTATTATAATTGTTACTCATCACTTTGTAATTAATTGTAACTTAATCGGAAACTGAACTTCTAATATAAACGGTTTCGGTACCTCATGGGAATGGAATAAACGTGGCATGTAAGATTACTTAGAATGTTTCCAATTTCTCTTCTAGTACACGGTTTTAAGAATGCGAAAGCTCAGTGTCACTGTTATAAAGAAATACGAGCAGCATGGCAATTCCCAATAGGGACTGTGCCGTCAGCCATGGCGGATACGTGAATTAATAATCGCTTTAGCTCTAGTGTATTGAATTTAATAGACACTTTTAAAATACAAACCAGAAACAGACATAATTACTGACCGCAGAATAGGTACCTATTAAGAGTTTGGACCTAGAAGTTCTGAAGCGGTAATTATTGAAATGAACCACTTTTTATGTTTTTTTAGTGTTGAAGATTGACCCACAAACCAGCATTTGGCCAGCGTGGTGGGTTATGGCCCAATAATCCCATGTCCTATCGTTCATGTGGGAAGGCCCAGCAGTGGGACGCTTTTATGCTGATGATGAAATTAGTGTTGTAAGTATCATTATACCTAAATGATTTAGACATAAGAATGGCTATATAACAATATCTATAGCAAATATATCATTGGGTAAGTAACGCATAAGACATAACAATATCGCTAAACAAATTACAAAAAAGGCCGAGTTCATAAAAAGTTTTTACGTATTGAATACAAATATACAAACATGGACCCAACCACCTCCCTGAAAGGAAAGGCATACGAGACCGTTCATTAAAAGTTAGTTCCGTAAAAAATTCAGAGGCGGCGGCGCTGTCTTGATCAAATCCACTGATGAAAATAACCAACTGAAAAGAGTCCGGGGAATAACCATTCCCATTTAAAAGTCCGTGTGTGATACCCTCTGATTAACATCGAAACGTGGAAAATGGAAAAATATATGCGTCCAACCTACATTCGCTTTTTTCATGTTCACGAAGGCAACATTACACACGAATTGGTTGATATGTGCGTACGGATAACTAAGTTAGTTGTGAACGTTTGAATGCAAATACTAACTGGAATTGTGAATACGATTTGTTGGTTAAAATAACATCTCCATTTGTTGGATCGATAGACTATGTCAGAAATAGATAAGAGGTTTGAACGCAGCTAGTATTCCGCCTAACGCATAGCTTTGCTTCGAGCTCAATAGTCCGAAATATTTCCAATGAATTTAATAACTCTCATCTGTCGTTTCAGAGAGGCTGACATAATAGACCCTTGATAATTTTGAAACGATTTTTGAACGTAATTAAGACCTGTCAATTATAATTTAACAAAACGGTATTTAGGAATTTCGGTTCTCGTTTATGTTTTGCAGAACTTCAAGAGCACAGTTGGTTGCAAAAAATAATCCGATCCGACTGCTGAAAGAACGGCGTTCCACACTGAACAACAGCAATGTATTCATAGTTTTTGATTAATAAGCAAAGTTAGAAGTAGGTTACTGCTTTCAATATTAATTTATTTATCCGATTCTATTATTATTATTCTCTTTATTTAAAATACAATGTTAAGATTTTTTTTTACAATATTTTATATAAAAAATATATTTACAATATAAAATACTTATTATAATAGTACATTATGATATTAGTGCGGTAAGTTGAAAATTACAGCAGAGGCGATATTGCTAGCCCAAGCCGTAGGCGAGGGCTACAAGAAAGCAGAGGCTGTAATTATCAAAGCGCACGTATGTCATACGACGTTTTATAACATATTTGCGAGGAAAACATATTTTCTGAAAATGACTGCGTGTTTTTGTTGCTTTTCTAGTGTATAATTTTTGGTAAGCCAACATGTATTTTTCTTTGGACTTAGGTGGTAATAGGCTGTCAATAACATTTTGTGCTTCACTTATTATTTCCCGGTGGTGTAGACTGTAAGTTCAGTTCTTCATTACTAAAACTAGACATATTTATTTTTAAACTTTCAAAGTAATTATTGAACACGAAGCCGCTATTTGAATCGACAAAATAAAGGTATGTGAAAGGTAGGAAGTCTTTCCATCCAATCCCTTGGGTGTCGTAAATCGACTAACGGATTAAAGACTGCACATACAACATAGAGCGGCGATGGGCTCATCAAAATAATACTATCAACCCTTTTTTTCCCTTGGGTGTCGTAAAAGGTGACTAACGGACTAAAGACTGCACATACATCCAACAGCATAGAGCGGCGATGGGCTCATCAAAATAATACTACCAACCCTCTCTTCCCTTCGGTGTCGTAAAAGGCGACTAACGGACTAAAGACTGCACATTCATTCAACAGCATAGAACGGCGATGGGCTCATCAAAATAATACTACCAACCCCTTTCTTCCCTTGGGTGTCGTAAAAGGCGACTAACGGACTAAAGACTGCACATTCATTTAACAGCATAGAACGGCGTTGGGCTCATCAAAATAATACTACCAACCCGTTTCTTCCCTTCGGTGTCGTAAAAGGCGACTAACGGACTAAAGACTGCACATACATTCAACAGCATATAACGGCGATGGGCTCTGCAAAATAATACTACCAACCCCTGTCTTCTCTTCGGTGACGTAAAAGGCGACTAACGGACTAAAGACTGCACATTCATTTAACAACATAGAACGGCGATGGGCTCATCAAAATAATACTTCCAACCCCTTTCTTCCCTTCGGTGCCGTAAAAGGCGACTAACGGACTTAAGACTGCACATACATTCAACAGCTTAGAGCGGTGATGGGATCTTTAAAATAATAATAGGTACCAACCCCTCTCTTCTCTTAGGTGTCGTAAAAGCGACTAACGGACTAAAGGCTCACCATCTAAGCACTTGTGCAGACTGTGCAGTTGTTTCTTGCTGAAGCGTGGACTGTGTGGGCGTGGTCTGTGTTGTCCATAGATTCAAATTATTACTAATTTTACATTACCGCACTAGTGCGTTATTACTAATTTTACATTACCGCACTAGTGTGTTATAAGCTACATTACGATGCTGAAATCGGTGTAATAAGAGCCACTTTACGAGCAAATGTGTTATAAAAAACTTAACTTGTTATAAGCCTATATTTTGCCACTACTACAAAGGTCTCCCCCCCTTCTTTCCACTTTTCGCGGTCTGTTGCTTGTTCTTACTAGGGTTGATGAGGATTCCTCCTCCGCTTCCACATGTTGCGGAAGTTCCGCAATTATTATAGTTCCCCTACCGCTATCGCTTCCCCATAAATGAAAGTTAAAAATTCCTCTTCCACCATCGCTTCCCCATAAAAAAAGGTCCTAGACCTTTTATCTATGTTTTTGTGTAGTCATAGTAACTAAAAATAATATACGATGTCAGTTGCCTGAAAACAAACGTTTTTGATTTCACGGATATTTAAATCCTTGTAACATGGTAGCAGAGTGTATGGAGAATATAATAAAATAACGAAGATTTTATTAGGTAAGTGTAGTCATGGCATGAAAACTAGAGATTACGCGATTCAAAATTGGAAACTTTCAGGTCCGTGGATGGCACAAACTGGTCGGTTTGGAAGTATAAGATATATCTATGTTATTGAAGGGAATCCCCAAAGCCATAGAAATATTAGAAGGTAGATATGGTATTCCACCAAAGAGATTTAAATAGTAATAGAGCGACGGAAGAAGAAGAAGAAGAAGGTGTCGCCCTGCCGTAGGGATGTTCCGTTAAAAATTCGACGTACCTACCTATCGATAAGTTTGATGAAGATTAACCAAAATCGGTATAATATAGGTACAACATTGAAACAAGCAAGTGACAATTAGGAAAGGATATGATCGGGTGTTTTAAATGATTATTTACTAAGTAATAAAGTGTAAAGTTATTAAAAATTCAACATACTTAACTAATTATAAACAAAGAATGAATGAATGAAATAACATAAGCACCTAGCTAGTACCTACGAACAGCATACTGACAACACTCATTTTTGAAGTAAACCCACCCCCGCGATCACTCATCATAAGTAAGGATTATTATACACTCCCGTATACCAAAATCAAGTCTACTTCAAAGCAAATGTAACATGGTTGTGTGATTGGATTAACGAATCAATTCATAGGAATATAAGGTAAAACTGACTTTAACAGATTAACATGAGTTGATCCATATAGTGATTCATTTTAAAATACCTAAGTATACATATATATTATAGACCACATTGCGGGTTATTGGCAACTCGCAATCGCAAGTACAATCACGAGCAAAAATATGTAAACAATTGTATCTCTTAAAACAATGGAATAAGAGTCAAAGTGTATACTATTCATATTGGTGCTCGTGACTGTACCTATCAAATTATTTTTGTCGATCTTAATCTGTTACTTTATATTTCATTCCATAGATTTATTTGATACATTAGCATTAAACACCAATGTCATAACGGATGCGTGTATATGTTTAATTTGGATATCCTATTTTCTTATGTTCCATTCAATGTTTTTTAAGTTTAACCTTCGATCAACAATACCAACTAGATAACGCGTCACGTACCAAATCAAAGCTAAATTCTGTCCACTTAAATAATACTTATACAGCTACATTTCTCTACTAACAAACTGAGACAAAAGTTATAAAACAGTTTTAAGTTCAACCTTATTACAACCATGGCACCCAGTAATAAAATTACAAATCTTCTAAGTATTATCATATACTGACTGATCCGTTACCCAAATGTTGGCGCGTCTATTGGTCAACGTTGGCCAACCATTTGTAGCGTGTGGGTTAAAATCGGTAACACAATGAAGACAAGTGTTAAGTCCGACCTGGTGAAACTAATGTTGACCTCGTGTAACACGCCGGGGTCCTCGCACAACCCGCCTGAACCACATCTGTTGGTTGCTAAGCGCGTGCAGTCCCCACAGTTGCCGGCACGTCATGATCTTGAGCAGCCTATGTTCCCCAACAAGCTTAAGGTAGCATGCATCGCCAGCGCTGCACCGTTATATCAACTCCATTCACGGTTGACGACTTCATCCTCCATCAAAGCCCGACGTAAGCGATTAGAGCTAGAGGCAGCGGAGAAAAAGCTAAAATAAGAATGAAACTTATTGACAAAAAGCTAGAATTAGACCTAGCTAACCTAGAAAAAAAATACAGTCCACTAAAAGGTCGTGAGAGTGTTCAAACTCGCACTGACGTCGAGAAGCGGTTAGAGCACAGCCAGCAGAAGATGGACAAGAAACAAGGCGCCCGCGCCCCCCAGAATGGTACACCTTTGGGCGAGCTTATTCCACATAATGGACCCATCGAAGTGCTAGCGAACGCACTGAAGCAACTCGTCGCGACTTCCACTAGCAATGGACCTGGCTCCCAACTCCTTAGCTGTATGAGCACGCCAAGGGATCTACCCGAATACCAGGTGATCCGCTAGAATTCAAACAAGCTTACCATGAGTCGACACAAACATGCGGCTTAAGTGATAAGGAAAACGTATGGAGATTGCACAAACACCTACGAAGACCCGCGAAGGACGCGGTCCCTGCTTCATTGATATGTGCAACGTCACCTGACAAGCTGATATCAACACTGGAACTGCGATTTGAGTTTTTGCACGAGGAAACATTTAAAATGTCACCAACTGCTAACATAAACATGATGGCCGCTTGCAGCTACAATCAAAACAAATACAAGCTGCACGACAATAGCAATGCAAATCGTCGCAAGCAACTCAAGAGAGTGCTGCATAGGGATCGATGGCGCCACGTCAAGCGATATGGTATACGTTTTATGTGCCTATCGTCCCGGCACGAGAGCGAAAGTTGCATTGCGCCTGTCTGTGATGAGGAGAACTATCGTAGATCACACCGTGGGCTAGTACACAACCCGCCGCTGCGCAGAGGCTTCAGCAACGGGCCGCAGCCGCCGCCGCTGCTACCGCCGCAGCCGCCACCGCAGCCGTCGCCGCCGCCGCTGCTACCACCGCAGCCGCTGCTACCACCGCAGCCGCCGGAGCCGCTGCCGCAGCCGCCACCGCGGCCGCCGTCGCCGCCACCACCACCACCTCCGCCACCGCCGCAGGAGCCGCCGCCGCCGCAGCCGCCGCTACCGTCGCCACCGCCGGAGCCGCCGCCGCCACTACCGTCGCCACCGCCGGCGCCGCCGCCCAGAATACTCCACGCGCATCAACAACGTTGTTGTCCACAGAGACTGCAACGCATGTGGATCATACTGACCAGACACCTAAGACATAGTACAACGCATTACGCTTTTGTGGAATGATCAAGCCGATAGCGAAACAAAGACGTACGTTAAGGCACTTATGACACAAGATAGATTAGATTATATAGATAGATAGATTAGATAGATAGATTAGATAAGATAGATTTGATAGATTATATCACAAGATTTAACTAATTTATCTGTTCCCGATGCGACTAGATTCTCTTCCTGGTTGAGGTTACTGAAAGTAATGGCTACAGTTTTAATTATTTTTAAATACAAGCAAAAGGGTTACCTCCGTGAGCACGAAATGAACAGACGGACAGCTTCGCCGCCGCCGAGATAGCTGCAATAAAGAAAGGAAACTGTATTGAACGCAGTAATCAGCTAAGCCAAGTTGGCATTTTAAGAATTTGGCATTATCAGAAACTGCGGCTATTTGCGAGTGGTTGGCATTTTGCGAAGTTGGCATTCTGAGCGTAAACGCTACTTACCTTGTCACCGTTCCTCTACGACCAGGGTGATGTATACTGCGTTGTGGCAGATGCATCAACGCTGCAACCATGTTCTTACCTGAAACTAAAACCTACTACCGGGAAAAAGCTGCACACGCGTCGATAAGATTCCTTTGATTGATGAGTGCTGAACCAGCACTAGGGTGGGGTGCGTTAGCGACGCGCTCTAAAGAGTTTTTATTACCTACGACTATTTATGTTATTCTTTTAAAAAGGATAATGCGGCTGTCAGTTCAAATCATCTGTCAATTGTTTTCTAGCTGAGTGACACCGCATTACGTCGTAGCGGAACTATAGTCTGACCGCTGCCGCTGTACCGCGCCTTGGGTATGCGAGCGGCGAGGCGGGTGGGGGAGGGGATGTGCCTCCAGCCGCCGAAATAAGGTGCCGTTATTTCACGCCGGATATTCGTCAAAGGGTGGTATTACACCGAGCGAGCCAGCCCAAAGCGTGCTGCAACGCAGCGTGGCTCTACCACTCAGAAAACCAGGTGTGTACCATCACTACAGAAGAATCTGTTCACACTATTGGCAGCACAGGACAGATTACAGAATAGCGTCTTCGAGTCTAAGCCAGAGTCTTGCACGCTAAAAGCGAATGGCATAGTTAAGGTTACAGGTGAACGAAATGAAAAGGGAGGCTTATTCAGACTAAATGTGAACAATGTAATGTCACCAATACCCTTGGAAGTCAATGTGCTAACAAGTCAGGATTCGCTACAGATCTATCATGAGAGATTGGCTCACCAAAGCAAAGCTCATGTAAAGAAAGTCATTGAAAATGAACTTGGAATAAAAGTACCGCATTACCGCATAAAGTTCTGGAAAGGTTGTAGCTTCGGGAAGATGCAAACCTTTTGGAACTAGAGTTAGAGCGGAGATACCAGGCGAAATTATAAACTCAGTCGTTTGTGGTCCATTCTCATTTTCATACAAGAGATACGCTACTTTGTTCTATTTAAAGATGATTACAGCAAATACCGCTATGTATACTTCATGAAACAGAAGTCTAAAGTCTACTCAAAGTTTCAACTAATGTTAGAAGAGAGCAAGGTAGCTGGTCATGTCATTAAAGAAAGGTTAGGTGATGATGGCAGCGATTCAAACCATAGAAGAGACCATAAAGATGCTCCACAAGTGGCATACTGTGCTTATATGCTGGTGGCGCAATTGCTTGGGCAAGTAGAAAGCAATAATCAGTAGCTATCTCTACAGCAGAAGCTGATATTGTCGCAGCAAGCGAAACAGCACGAGATATGGTGTGGCTACAGAGGCTGTTTGTGCATCAGTATAAAAGGTCATGCGCTAGCGCCTCCCGGTTATTCTGTACTCAACTGCGGAGCATGACGGAGCTCTGATTGTCGACATAGTATTGAGGTATGCTATGATGGTGTAACTAAATTATGTATTTTAGTACATAACTGTGTATGTTACAAGAAACAGTAGTAAGTACCAAATTTCATTATGTAAAATACGAAATGGCTAATTATTTTAATAAATTGATATTACTGTAATTATAATTAACACTAAATGTGTGTATATTATTACTGTCTGCCAATTAATCTGGTTTTTATGAATATAAATTGATCAAAATCATTACTCTCTTTTCTTAAACTCCCACAAATAAAATACTACGTAGTAGGTACTTTGTTTTATTAATATCTAACTTCATCACACTCTCCGAAATTATGAGAGTGTGATGAAATACACTTAATAATGTGCCTGTTTCATCACACTTTCTTTTTTTCTTCTTCCTCATCTGCATCCTCTCCCTCATTAATAAATTTTCCGCATCCTCTTTCTTTGTGCTATACAATTTCTGTTCCCCATTACTCTTCTTTATAACCACATCCTGAACAACCCAAATTCTTTCTCTATACTTATGCAATGTAGTTAAAACCTGTGGGTAAGGTAGATGACGCGCTTATTATTGGTGTTATATGAGTCAATACGCTCACATCTTACATATTATTTAAATTAGGTTTTTTTAAATAAAATGTTACTCACTTTGGTGGTAGCTTCTTGTCTCGATTCTGAACAATCTAATTTTAGGTTTTGAGCTACCTAAGTACTTAATTAACACGTTATCTAAGTCGGAAAACAAAACCTTTTTTTTATTTGAAACTTGCATAATTTACATTCGAAATTCATCAGCAAAGCCCCTTATGTTGTATTCCTGGCCAGCGCGGTCGTGGGAAGATGTGGCAAAGCCTTATACCAGCACTGGAACAATTGTAGCCTGATCATAGTACTTAAATATACATCACGTTCAATTGATACTGCTCTTAAACACTCAACGCTAATTCGTTTGATATTCGCCAAATCGTCTGTATCCGTTCGCCCACAGCTTCGTAACAAACGCTTAAATTGCTTGAGACAGTCGGCAGCGTGGGCGACAATTCTAATTAATAAGAAGAAAGAATTAATTAATTAAGTGTTAATAGATAATTAAAAATATGCAATAATCAGTCTTGAGATGGGTGACAATTACAAAAAAAGGTTCATTTTTCATTATGCTTTAGTCCTAAAGTTTGTTCTTCGTACATGAAGGAATGGGGCTAGGTATTTTAGTGGGCAGGTCGAAAAGACTGTACAGTCTTACATTGAATAAATAATTTGACTTTGACCCAGTGTGTAGTGGAAGAATAGGACAGAGCAGTGTAGTGGATACTGACGAATTTATTAACTAGAGCTGACTTTACAAGCAGAAGCAAAAAAATAATTTAATCTCCAGCCAGTAAGTACAGCACTGAGACGACAAAGTAGCCTACTCCCCAGTAGCGACATTCACCAATATTTATTATAGCTGGTGTAGCGCCGTAAGATGCAATTATCCATGATATGATGGATAGATCGTAGCTTCCTTACGAGACGGTAGGTACTCGGTGTGTTGTGTCAGCACATTATAAATTATTGTCGCACCCTATAATCTGCGTTAGTGGCGTAAATGTGTGTAAATTGTTGATAGTTTTAATGTCAGTTAAAAATGTTGAGTTACATTATTTTAAACATGCAGCCAAGTCATCATGTAAACATAGTTTATAATACGTATGAAATGTTAAAAACAGAAACGGAAATTTTTACTAGTATATTGCATAATTTGGTAATGACGTTTTTATTGATTTTCGATACTTCCATAAAGTTTTGATGTTTCATGTGCTTATTCTTTTCCACTAAAAAAAATTGAAAAATGTAACAGTTTTTAATAATTAATTACCTAAATATCTTAATAAATGATTAAACTAATTTCAAAAGTAGCATTAAAAATATTTACGATCACTTAGTACGGCTCCTTGTCCTAACAAAAATCAATTTTACGGTCCCATTCGGAAGAAAGCATCAAACTTGGCAGGAATGTAGCTTTTATATATGTACTTCAATATCGATGTAGAAACACGTCGGAAAATGATTGCTTCCTCCCCTCCCCCACCTGTTATGTCCCTAATTGTGTTTTTTTTATTTATCATGAAAACGGTTAAAGTTACGTAAAAACTGTTAAAGAACAACATATTATTCATTTCATTCTCTACAATATTGTCTTTGGATGTATGTTGATATAACTCATGGTTTACAAAATAAGCTCATGTTAATTCAATGTTGACAAAATTGCAAACTTACTGCTCTAATTATACCAGAATGGCCGCGCGATACTAGTGCCTTCCGCGCGCCATTCATCTCTGGCAGCCGCCTACCTAGTGCATAGATACATGCTGCTATCCACGGCTGCTCTAACCTAGTCCGTCCATCTCATCAGCGATCTACCGCGCGGTCGGGTGCCCTCAACTCTACCCTGTACTACAAGCCGCTCGATTGAGGCACCACCGCGCCGAGACACACATGATGCCCAAAGAAAGACAGTATGCAAGCTTGGACAATAGAGCAGAAACGCCGCTTGATGCCGAGTTCCTGTAGTATAGAGACGTTCGTACGACGTTCTGTCCAAGATATTCTAAGCATCCGTCTGCAGCACCACATTTCGAGGGCGTCTATCTTCCTCCTCTCACTTTCCCGAACAGTCCATGTCTCCGAGGCGTACAAGAATATGGGGAACACTAGTGATCTCACGAGCCGGGTTTTCGTGGCTTTAGTTATGTTGCGGTTTCTCCATATCTTTTTGAGCCTGTCCATGGCAGACCTAGCAATCGCCATACGCCGCTTAATTTCGTCCGCACATCCGCCGTAATTAGTAATCCGCGCTCCTTGGTAGATGTATGATTGGACCACATCATAGTTCAAAATTTGTTTAGCTTCTGGCGAGTTGTTATTTACACGGTCAACGATCATCATCTTTGTCTTACTGCGGTTAACCCTCAGTCCAAACTCAAGACTAACGCTTTCCATCTTGGGCAGCAGGTCTTTCATGTAGCGAACACTGGTGGAATATAGGGTGGTGTCATCGGTGTATCGCAAGTTTGAGATCTTTAAATCACCGACCGCAACTGCGTCCGTCCAATCTTCCAGAATTGGGGTCGGAAGTAAGAAGATAGTGTTTGGACTTCATTTGGGAGTACGATCAAAGAAACCTCAGTATCTGTAATGGAGTTGACGAAGTGTTTCTGCCGCAGCTGCATAAAGGGCGATGCTTATGTAGGAAGTCTGGGCTTCCCTGTACTGGTCTCTGTAAGTGCGGGGGAGATACCTGATTGAAAACTAAATTTCACAGCGTGTTTCCATATCGACATTGAAGCACATGCGTGAAAGCTACATTCCTGCCAAGTTTCATCCTTTCTTTTTTTTTATTTAAACTTTTGCAACATTACATTACATGGCGGACTTAATGCCTGAGGCATTCTCTACCAGTCAACCATAGGGTGGTGCAGAGATGACATGGTAGGTGCAATTATCTGCGGTGACCACAGTTTGATGAGACCATTAAATATTAAAACATACAATACGTATATATTAATAAACAAAATATACATACTCGCAATACATAAATATTTTATAATATACCTACATACACTACTTGATAATATAATATATAAAAAGGACGTTATTGAGATGACTCTGCCATGGTTCTGTCGAAAAGGAGCAAATGGACTTTCTTTTTGAAAGCTTCACGACTCGCAGCCATCCTGACTTCCTGAGGTAGCGCGTTCCAGAGGAGTATGGACTGGATATAAAAGGAGGAATGTACAAAGCCAGAAGAGTGGGAAGGAGAGAGAAGGAGAAGGTTATTTGGGGATCTGAGATTCCGGTCGTGAGAGGAGCAAAGATATTGGAAATGGGGAGTAAGGTAAGATGGAGCATTTGGAGAATTTAGAAGAGAGAAGAGTGTGGAAAGGGCGCGCCAACATCTCCGCTGACGAATGGGCAACCATTTCAGCTCAGACCTATGCTGTGAGATATGGTCATACTTCCTCAGATTGTAGATGAATCTGATACTGTTCTTGAGCAATCTGTCAAGCTTATCAAGCAAGACTGAGTTTAGGTCGTAATAACACACGTCACCATAGTCGATCATAGGAAGGATTAAAGTTTGCGCAAGCATCACCTTCGTCTTGAACGGTAAAAAGTTCCTCAGGCGATTTAAAGAGCGCAGAGTCCAGGTTACTTTTTTGCTAACATTAGCAACCTGAGAATGCCAGCTAAGTGTAGTGTCGATATGTAAGCCGAGATTTTTAACGGTCGTGCTGAATGGTGTGACTGTTCCGTCAAACACTACAGGAGTAATAGAGCTAATCCCCACTTTATATATCAATCTCAAGCTACCAACAAGTATCGTCTGACATTTTGTAGGATTTACAGCCACACCAAACCTACGCGACCAGTCGTTAACAGCTTCCAAGTCTCGATTTATTTTTACAATAGCGTCTGATAAGTCATCTACGCGTGCATGAGTGTAAAGCTGAAGGTCATCGGCGTACAGATGATACGCACACTGAAGGTGGTGGGTGATAAAGTTGATAAATATTGAAAATAGTAATGTCAAATCTCATCAATGCGGACTGACTGCTGACGCTCTTGAAGATAAGAAGAGAACCATTCCTGTACCTCAGATGAAACCATAAGATGGGAAGGATAGATAGGAGGATGTCATGACTGACGGCATTGAAGGCGTTTGAGAAGTCTATGAGTACTAAAACTGTGACTTTTGTATCCTCCATGCCTTGTCTAATGTCGCCGGTAACTTTCAGGAGTGCGAAAACAGTGCTGTGGCCAGGTCTGAAGCCAGATTGCAGAGGAACAACGAGGTTATTTAGATAAATGAATCTTGCAAGCTGCTTATGGACACAGACCTCGATTGCCTTGGACAGAAACGGAAGTATAGATATGGGTCGAAAATGGGTTGGATGGGATGGACTGGAGATCTTGGGTAAGGGACGCACATAGGCTTTACGCCATTGGGTAGGGAATTGGCCAGAGTCAAAGGAAAAGTTGATGATGTGGGTAATCGGAAGAAGAACGTGGTCTAGGATAGAAACAATCATACGACGGCTAATGCCATCATGTCCCAGGGCTCCAGATTTGATGGAGAGGATAATCTTTTTGATTTCATCTACAGTAACAGGAGAAAAATGAAAAGTGTCAATATTGAGGCGAGGCAAACCTGCAATGTAATCTACCGTTTGACAAATGGTTGAACGATCTATACAAGCAGTAGTGGAGAAATGACAATTTAAATCATCCAACTTAATTGTGTTAGGCAGAACATCACTACGCGCCTTGCCGATGCCAAGGGTTCCAAGGAATTTCCGATATGCGGGGGAGGACGATGAGATATTTTCGAGGATGTGTCGGCGTTTAGCATTGCGTATCATCTGATAGCATAGGTTTCTTGCAGACTTGTATAGACACCAATTCCCCTCAGAACGCTCTCGTTTAAATTTACGAAAAGCCCGATTTCTTCGTTTCATAGCCATACGAATCCTTCTGGTCAGCCATGGAGCAGGTGGACGCTTTACTTTAACTGTCTTAACTGGCGCATGATCATCATAAAGTGAGAGGATTGCCTGGTTCATAATGCTAACCTTCTCGTGAACCGTGGAGACAGACATCAATTGTTCCCAATTGATTTGAGAAGCGTCTCTGAGCAAACTTTCTACATCCATACGACCAAAGCAACGCATGCGCAGCACTTTAGGGACAGGTTTTGGGGGCTTGAGGATGTATGAAAGGAAAATAAAGTCATGATGGGAAAAACCGGGAGCTGGACATTGACCGTGAGTGGAAACAAGAGATAGGTTGGACGTGAGGATCTTTCTTCCGGATGGGACCGTATTTCGAGTTAGGGAACCGGACTAGAAGCTTCTTTCAAAACACGTTAATATGGTTAAACTAGATAACGGATAAATATAGGTACATAGAAAAACACCCAGACCCGAAATCAATGTGGAAAAACTTTTTTCTCTAAATTTACTCGACCGGCAATTGGACCCGGGGAGATTTGAGGCGCGACGCCAGGCCCGGCGTGCTAACCACTCGACCACCGAGGTCATCGTAGGAGTAGCACAGCACGTGTTGTTACCAAAAGAACACAAGTGAACTCCTCAATGAAGTTTACTTAAATAAATATATTTTGACTTTATCATAATTTGAGTCTGCCATCAAAAATGGCCTCCGTCACAATTTGACGCTCTTTGTTCTCCTCGATCCCTTTGCTAGTCGCCATCCCCCAAGCACAAGTAGGTCCTCAAGAAAACGATCCTTCAAACTTTTTTTAAGTATAGCGTCCTAACAATGATTATCCTCAACTAATAGGTACTCGAACAAATAATTTTGTGCCGCCCATCTTGAAAAGAAAAATTCTACTTTACCCTCTGACAGTAAAGAATGGTCTAGTTTCAAACATGCTAAAACGAATATAAATCAAAATGTTGAATTGTTACCAAAAATACAAACTTACTTACTCCTTACATACATACATACGTATAATCACGACTATTATCCCCGAAGGGTTAGTCAGAGACTAGACAATGAGGACAGCAAAAGAAGTTCTCTACCATAGTCCACTTTTCACCAAATAGCGACTGCACGTGTGCTCAGCGTGATAGGTAGTGAGCCCATCGCCGCTCTATGCTGTTGGATGCATGTGCAGTGCAGTCTTTATTCCGTTAGTCGCCTTTTACGACACCCAAGGGAAGAGAGGGGGTGGTAGTATTCTTTCTCCGCTACGCAACACTGTTAGACCATTATTAAAAGTGAAATAACCATCAGTCAGTTTGACTTCCAAAATCACGGTATAATAGAATCGGCCAATAGCAAACCTTTGTAACAAGGCAGCTAAAGCCTTGTTGGTTTTTGTGACCTCCTTTGCGAATAACATTACTTTATAATATCTAGTTTTCAATTTAAAATTCAAATACTCGTATTTACTTGCATTCTCTGTCTTGTCTAGCCTCTGTTTTCATATAAATTCAGTTCAGATTCATCCGCGGAGCTAGAAAGAGCTCCTTCTATTTATTGTTATTCTATTAATAATTATTTATAGTTATTATTATCCTACCAAGTTATTGTTATTTGTGGATAGTACGTGTTCCAGGCATACGTCCTGTAGATATTAATAATAACCTAAACCTACATAATATTATACCTAGTTCCAGTGTATAGTGTATCAACACTTTAATTGTGCGTCACAACTATCCTTTTATTATTTTATTACTTTATTATACTTCTAAACTCATCAAGCTTTTATCTTCATCTCCTCTCCTCATTGTGTCACTCTACTTTCCTCCGCTACGTGACACCTTTATTTACGACACGTGACTTTAAAACAGTTTGTCAGCGTTATATCATTCATTGGGCGTTATGGTTGTCGATCGTCACGAGGAAATGCTCTTGGTTTACTAATAAAATGTATACAACATGATTATTATCGTCGTTTACGAAGAAACGACTATCCATTTTAATACACCACCCCTCAGTTATAAAGATATCCTTCTAATTTGCACACACAGCCAGGTGTGAAGTGCAGTCGCGCGGAACAGTCGTCGTCGAGAAAATCTTACTCGGCTGAATGTATCGCCTCAACTCGGCAACTACGTGATATTGCCTCGCTCAGTCGTTACTTTGTAGAATGTCACAACACTTTGTCCCTTAAAAAGTATTTTTAACGAGGATCCGCTAATAGAGAGATGCGCGATTCAAAGTTTAGTGGAAAGATAAAGATAAAAATAACCTATAATACTTAGATTTGAAATTGATACCTTGTAATGATCTAAATAAGTCGTTTACTTCTTTTTATAGATACGGGAGTTACTAAAATAATGGATTGAGTGACATATTATTCATTCTTAACTTAGATTAACCGTATCGGGTAGCGGTGAAAGAATACTACCGCCCTCTCTCTTCCCTTGGGTGTTTTAAAAGCGACTAACGGACTAAAGATGCACATACATCCAATAGTATAGAGCAGCGATGGGTTCACTACCTGTCACGCTGAGCACATGTGCAATCACTATTTGGTGAAAAGTGGACTATGGTAGAGGACTGCTTTTGCTGTCCTCATTGCCTAGTCTTTAACGAACCCTTCGGGGATAATAGGCGTTATTATATGTAGTTAAGTAACTTAGATTACAACATTGATATAAAAATGGTTTTATATTAAGTGAATTATTCTTCTAATTGTATATTTATTTGTAATATACTTATTATACCAACCCGCATTGGGCCAGTGTGGTGGGTTTTGGATCAATATCCCCACGTGCTATTGTCCACGTGGGAGGCCTGTGCCCAGTAGTGGGACGTTAATAGGCTGGTGATGATGATTATATTATATAGTTTATTATAATATCATAATGTTTTCCTAACTCACTTATCGTATACACAAACAGTAAAAATGCCCTGAAAACGCTAGCTAATTCTAATGTAGATGCATATTTAGGGCTCCTAAACAAAAAAAGAGAATCGCCTCGGTCTTCGCACTAGACTTTTGCCGTCCGTAACCTTGTTACTAAACAATAGACGGTCAGCCATTCCAATAACCAAATCAGCAGAGAATATCTGATTGAGTTGCCGACTGACGTACTAACGTCAAGCACTAATTAATCCTGTTTGTCGGTCTGGGGAATTTAAAATGCAATCAAATCAGTCCCGCCGCAGTCGCGTGACTACTTTCATTGATAAATCTCATTTCGACGTCTCCGGTTATTTTCAAAGCTGGAAGTTGAAGACTGTGTTTCTAATTTCTTAAATGGTATTTCTTGGGTTGCGACCATTGTGACTTATTGAAACTATATAATAAACTTAATAGAAGTTATATAATAAACTAGTATTTTGTTTGTATGTAACGGCCGGGTTAAATTTTGGCTTGTTGGGCTTCTATCACCGCAGTTATATTTACATTAGATATGAACATTTTAATTGTTTGTTAAAAGATCTAAGAAACGTTCTTGCATAACGTACTACAAAATTGCAATATACAATTCTCCTTCTTCAAGAGAGAGAAGAAGATTATCTCGGCTATTTGTCTCCCAAAAACAGATGTCAGTAGCATGACACTTAAAAAAAATCAATACTTATGGTTAGACAAAAAAGAGTAGAAATTAAATAGTGTCAATACTGTACGAGTTTATGTCAGTTTAGACAAACACTCAATACAGTATTGCCACTATTTAATTTCTACTCTTTTTGCCAAACTATACTAGCTATTATTCATTAATTTTGCTACCAAATATATATCTTATCGTGTATAAAATCTATTGACTACAACAATGATTTTACTCATAGATTTAACTAAGGCTTTCAATACTGTAATTCAGTAAAGTTGTATTAAAAATCCAAAGAAACTATGTTACACTTGTAGGTACGAAAACTGATGAATCATCATCACCATAAGCTATATAACTTATTAACGTCCATCAGGACTTCCCGCATGAAATATTCTCTATAGGACCACGCTGCCGCTCATTTCATTGTAGATAGTGTAGAAACCTAAAGAAAAGCCCTACAAATATTAGTCCTTAATTTACCAAAGCTCATCATCCCCTTCAAATGCAATAGCATGTGATGAGATGAAGATGTTATGTGGGTGAGCCAATGGTTGACAGATTTCCTGCTCAGCCGTGAGCATACGACATGAACGCAATAAATATGTTGCATTGCGTTCGTACCATTACCGTTTAGAAAGGTTTCCGTATTACAAAGCTCAATGAATGCGACAATAGCGCGTCGTGTCGCCAACCGCCCGTGCTCATGGCCGAGGTCTTACACGTTGTTTGCAAATTGATCGCCCTTCACTGTATTAATATATTTTTGATTAAGAACTAGAAAAAAAAGTATGCTTTCACTGGAAAATGTAATATGGTGTTAGGGTAGCTTTAAAAATGGAAAACATTTGCGATAATTCGTTTTAATCTTAGCTGAGCAAAGCTCAAGCAAAGTGCTAACAAAGAATAATAATAAGTACACATAATGTTATTGTTTATATAATTTTAACGCTGTTGCAAACAAATTACAAATTGATAAAGACAGTGACGAAAAAATAAAAAGATGGTGTTAATTAATTTCGGCGAGCTGGATTAGTTCCACGGTAGCTCAACTGGAAAAAGCACCGGGCCCGGATTGCCAGAAGAGTGCGGGTTCGAATCCTGCTCGTGGATTTTTTTTTGACAATGTCTTTCTATTTGTAATTTGTTTTCTAGCAGAGCGAAAGATTCTACGAAGGATTCTGTGACCAACAAGAGGAGAGGACGGGGAGTGGAGGCAAAGACACAACCTGGAGATAGAAGAGCTGGTGGCCGAACCAAACATCATTGGAGAAAAAAAAGCTGCCTGACTTCGCTGGCTTGGTCACGTTGAAAGGATGGGTCAGGATCGTGCTGCAAAAAGAGCATATCTTGGGCGACCAACTGGACGTCGCCCGGTGGGTCGTTCGAGGTATCGCTGGAAAGCCGAGGTTGCCAAAGATCTGATAGAGCTTGACGTGCCCGACCGGTCCAACCTGGCACAAAATAGGAAAGAATGGCGCACTTTGTTGTCGGAGGCCAAAATCCACTTAGGGTCGCTGAGCCAGCGAAGTAAGTAATTTGTTCTCAACAAAATTTGCGTTAAAATTATTTAAACGATTAACATTACAACAAAGCTTGCCTATTCTGATCTTTAATATAGGTTAAAATATTTAGATCGGATGTTGATAACGTTTGTTGACATTGAATGGGCGCCTTTGGCTTACACGACTATAAATTGGTAATGCACCTTCCCGGAATATCAGAAAGGTGCAGGTTCGAATCATGGAAGAAACACTTTTCAAAAGATTGGCACTACGAGTACTTTTATCGAAACAAAACGATTTCCTCAACATCATCTATAACAGTTAGTTAGATACCTTTAGGCATTACTTTAGTCTTCTCCCTAGAATAACAAAAGTAGATTATAGTGTATTAGTTTATAGTTTGGCATTACTTTAGTCTTCTCTCTAGAAATAACAAAAGTAGATTGTAGTGTTTTAGTTTATAGTTTGATGATGATGAGACTTTAGTATTGTATATTCAGAGTGTCTTTAAAATATCGGCGCTCGCTCGCTTTTGAGCTCGAGAAATTAAACTGCTCCGTCCCGCCTCACTGGTAGTGTAAATACTTCAGTTAATCCAACTCGTTTATTTCTTCTTGTTGATTCAGATACGTATTTTTGTACTTTAGGGGACGGTTGGAATTGGATTTGAACGAGTACACGTAACTATGGTTGAATTTTAAGCACATTTTGATTTTTATTAGATTTTATTAGGACTTTCGTGTTTAAACTCTTCAGTAATGCTGTTGCGATTGAATGATGAGATTTTAAAATTGCATTTTTTAATGCTGTTTTAGTTAATTAACCTGTTACAATTAGTATGATAGTTGCTGTATAAAAGTAAATAATTGATGTCAATTCTTTTTTCCAACTTTTTCTAGTCTCCTGTTAAAATAGAGTTAAAGTTAAAGCGCTTAAACTTTAACAAGGTTACTACAGAGACTACCAAGTAGTCAAAAAAGTATTAACATTTAAAATAAACGATTAAAGTAAGTTAGTCTACTAGGTAGTGTTTTTATTTTTAAATTCTAGTACGACTACTGCCAAAATAAAGCTATATGTTTTATTCAGCACAGGGTTTAATAAAAAAAAATAATGTTCAGCATAGTGTAGAAGGTGCCTTATATTGCCGCTACGAACAATGAATGTCCAAACAAAACCTCAAAAGGCGTCTTTTTTCGATTTAACTTTGCCGGCTCGCACGTTATTCCGTCCAGTGAAAGGCTTAGCCCGTCCACTACAGTTGTAATACGTTTATCGCGGAAACAGAATCGAGCAGCCTATTTATTCTTTGTCAATGAAATATTTTCCTCGTTGGCCCGATTCCTTATTAGATTGCTGGCGAGTTACTTCGACTGCTACCTTTAGGCCCTCTTATTGTTGTTATTTAGTTACAGAGCGGCCCACTGACGCGCGAAACAAAACTTGACTTGCCATGTCCTTGTGTTCTCGTTGTGTTATTGTCATTTCTTATTTCTTTTCGTTACCGGTCTAACTGACAACAAATACTGATAATGTAGCCTTTGGTATCGGCTTTCGTATTGTGTGCTTGTAGCTCGATGTTTGGACGTGATTAGTGAACGATTATTCGTTTTTTGTTGAAAGCGAGCATTGGAAAATGCTAGGGGTTGTAATAATGTAATGGAGCTACAGAGAATTCGTGCCGCTAGTATATAACACAAAGCAAAAGATGCTAATTATTTTTGAATTCACTATCAATTCAATGTCAAATCATGAATTCAATAATCCTTTATAGGAAATCTTAACTATAAGGGATTACGCTCCCGTAGGGACCTACTTTTTGTAGGACGGATTATCGCTAATTGTCGGTGTTCTTCTATCTTTCCGACTATTCACTGAATGTGTACGCATATCGCACATATGAACATATGTCTTCGAATGTTTTGTTTTTGCCCGACAATCGAATAGGTCACCGATTCGTATGATCTTTTTGCTAATAATGAATTTACAATGTTCCATTCTCTCTGATGAAAAGATGGACTCCGATTTATACAATGGTCATAACTGAACGATAATTAACTTTATTCATAGTCACTAAACCAGGTACTTAACTGCTAATTAAATAAAATTATTTAAACGTATTTATATATTATAAAAATAATCGAATTCCTAAATGGCGACTGAAAATGCATTTATTGCGCATCTGCAACGTTTTTTTTATTTTTTTTATATTTCCGGAAAATGGCGCGGACTATCGTACTGTCTCTCGTACTCGTATTGTCAATTATTATAGATAGGTATATATCTATAATAATTGACAATACGAGTATTCTTTAAATTATGTATGACGACATATAAAATAATGTGATCTATAAAGCTCAAGTCCGATCTTGCATGGAATATTGCAGTCACCTGTGGGACGGCTCAGCTAAATACCAACTAGCTGCACTGGACACGATTCAACGCAGAGCTGAGAGGCTAATTGGCGACAAAGAACTAGTGAAGAGCAAATTTCACACCCTAGCTCACCGCCGCAAAGTTGCCTGTCTGTCGGTCTTTTACAGACTGTACTTCGGAGAGTGTGCTCTGGAGCTGCATGAGCTCATACCGCCATCCCCCTTCTTCCATCGGACATCCAGGCGCACTGCGGGCTACCACCCTTTCTTGGTGGATATTCCTAAATGTCGCACAAATAGGTTAAAATATTTAGATCGGATGTTGATAACGTTTGTTGACATTGAATGGGCGCCTTTGGCTTACACGACTATAAATTGGTAATGCACCTTCCCGGAATATCAGAAAGGTGCAGGTTCGAATCATGGAAGAAACACTTTTCAAAAGATTGGCACTACGAGTACTTTTATCGAAACAAAACGATTTCCTCAACATCATCTATAACAGTTAGTTAGATACCTTTAGGCATTACTTTAGTCTTCTCCCTAGAATAACAAAAGTAGATTATAGTGTATTAGTTTATAGTTTGGCATTACTTTAGTCTTCTCTCTAGAAATAACAAAAGTAGATTGTAGTGTTTTAGTTTATAGTTTGATGATGATGAGACTTTAGTATTGTATATTCAGAGTGTCTTTAAAATATCGGCGCTCGCTCGCTTTTGAGCTCGAGAAATTAAACTGCTCCGTCCCGCCTCACTGGTAGTGTAAATACTTCAGTTAATCCAACTCGTTTATTTCTTCTTGTTGATTCAGATACGTATTTTTGTACTTTAGGGGACGGTTGGAATTGGATTTGAACGAGTACACGTAACTATGGTTGAATTTTAAGCACATTTTGATTTTTATTAGATTTTATTAGGACTTTCGTGTTTAAACTCTTCAGTAATGCTGTTGCGATTGAATGATGAGATTTTAAAATTGCATTTTTTAATGCTGTTTTAGTTAATTAACCTGTTACAATTAGTATGATAGTTGCTGTATAAAAGTAAATAATTGATGTCAATTCTTTTTTCCAACTTTTTCTAGTCTCCTGTTAAAATAGAGTTAAAGTTAAAGCGCTTAAACTTTAACAAGGTTACTACAGAGACTACCAAGTAGTCAAAAAAGTATTAACATTTAAAATAAACGATTAAAGTAAGTTAGTCTACTAGGTAGTGTTTTTATTTTTAAATTCTAGTACGACTACTGCCAAAATAAAGCTATATGTTTTATTCAGCACAGGGTTTAATAAAAAAAAATAATGTTCAGCATAGTGTAGAAGGTGCCTTATATTGCCGCTACGAACAATGAATGTCCAAACAAAACCTCAAAAGGCGTCTTTTTTCGATTTAACTTTGCCGGCTCGCACGTTATTCCGTCCAGTGAAAGGCTTAGCCCGTCCACTACAGTTGTAATACGTTTATCGCGGAAACAGAATCGAGCAGCCTATTTATTCTTTGTCAATGAAATATTTTCCTCGTTGGCCCGATTCCTTATTAGATTGCTGGCGAGTTACTTCGACTGCTACCTTTAGGCCCTCTTATTGTTGTTATTTAGTTACAGAGCGGCCCACTGACGCGCGAAACAAAACTTGACTTGCCATGTCCTTGTGTTCTCGTTGTGTTATTGTCATTTCTTATTTCTTTTCGTTACCGGTCTAACTGACAACAAATACTGATAATGTAGCCTTTGGTATCGGCTTTCGTATTGTGTGCTTGTAGCTCGATGTTTGGACGTGATTAGTGAACGATTATTCGTTTTTTGTTGAAAGCGAGCATTGGAAAATGCTAGGGGTTGTAATAATGTAATGGAGCTACAGAGAATTCGTGCCGCTAGTATATAACACAAAGCAAAAGATGCTAATTATTTTTGAATTCACTATCAATTCAATGTCAAATCATGAATTCAATAATCCTTTATAGGAAATCTTAACTATAAGGGATTACGCTCCCGTAGGGACCTACTTTTTGTAGGACGGATTATCGCTAATTGTCGGTGTTCTTCTATCTTTCCGACTATTCACTGAATGTGTACGCATATCGCACATATGAACATATGTCTTCGAATGTTTTGTTTTTGCCCGACAATCGAATAGGTCACCGATTCGTATGATCTTTTTGCTAATAATGAATTTACAATGTTCCATTCTCTCTGATGAAAAGATGGACTCCGATTTATACAATGGTCATAACTGAACGATAATTAACTTTATTCATAGTCACTAAACCAGGTACTTAACTGCTAATTAAATAAAATTATTTAAACGTATTTATATATTATAAAAATAATCGAATTCCTAAATGGCGACTGAAAATGCATTTATTGCGCATCTGCAACGTTTTTTTTATTTTTTTTATATTTCCGGAAAATGGCGCGGACTATCGTACTGTCTCTCGTACTCGTATTGTCAATTATTATAGATAGGTATATATCTATAATAATTGACAATACGAGTATTCTTTAAATTATGTATGACGACATATAAAATAATGTGATCTATAAAGCTCAAGTCCGATCTTGCATGGAATATTGCAGTCACCTGTGGGACGGCTCAGCTAAATACCAACTAGCTGCACTGGACACGATTCAACGCAGAGCTGAGAGGCTAATTGGCGACAAAGAACTAGTGAAGAGCAAATTTCACACCCTAGCTCACCGCCGCAAAGTTGCCTGTCTGTCGGTCTTTTACAGACTGTACTTCGGAGAGTGTGCTCTGGAGCTGCATGAGCTCATACCGCCATCCCCCTTCTTCCATCGGACATCCAGGCGCACTGCGGGCTACCACCCTTTCTTGGTGGATATTCCTAAATGTCGCACAAAGCGTTACTCAACATCTTTTATACTGCGTACAGCAAAGGAGTGGAACTCCCTCCCTGCGTCTGTGTTTCCGAGTACATATAACCCGTCCATCTTCAAAGTAAGAGTAAATAGGCACCTTCTGGGTAAACTCGCACCATCATAGATCCTGTCTTAGCCCCTGGGCTTGATTGGGATCAAGAGCAAACTCATACCTAGTAAAAAAAAAAAAAAAAAATGTGTGTCTTAGGAATCGACAAGAAATAAGCTAACATAATAAGTAAACATGTCTACAGTTTTTTTTTCAATATATTTGTGGGAGATTACTTAAATGAAATGACGATATAATAATAATAACAATTTTTATTATAACATTAATCAGTTCTTATAAAAGTAGTGATCATGAATTGTACAAATTTTACCATAAACAAATTAATAAGTAGCAGCAATAAGAGTAATTTAATTTATAGGTCATAAAATGAACATAGTAACAATACCTGAGCATTAAGACAGTTCAGAGCACCGATGTTGTGCCGTGCCCGCAGTCGGACATCGTCTGATCCGTCGACAAGGCCCGTCAAGTCCGGCGCAAACAAGCGGCTGAGTAGGAGTGGGGAAACAGCTGCACAGTGCACGCGGCGTGCAGCTTGTTTACAATAACGAGTTGTTTCGAACTAATTTGACTAAGCCGCACGTGCATCACAGCATAAAAGAAAACGTGAAATATTATTGTTATAATAATACAATAATTATAATAATATTCCCCAATCTCCCACATATTTGTAATTAATTATGGTTTGTAACATATTGTCCCACATATTTGTAATTATTATATTATATATGGCTTGCCTGCTTATTTTTTTGTTTAAGTTTTAAATCACATTATTGTCATTACTAGCAACAAATATATTACAACCTTTCAAATGACTTAACTTTATAAGTAGTTCATATTCGAACAATTCCATGACAACAATAAAATCACATGACAATTAAACTTTTAATTTACACGGCAGTAAAAAAAAACTACTAGCCAAATCACATGGCAACAGTCAACCCACACAACCAAAGGGTTTTAATCTGTTCGAAAACATATTAAGTAGGTACCTGCCAAGTTACATGGCAACGGTCAAATCACATGACCTAAACTTTAATTTACTTAAAAAATATATTAAATACCAGCCAAGTCTCATGGCAATGGTCAAATAACATGACCCGAATTTTTTAATATACGTCAATGATCAAATCGCATGATCACTGCATCACGTTTTTGATGCCCAATGGTTGATTTTGTCAACTGCGAAGCATGCCAATGACTTGCTGGCCAAGCAATCACTCGCATACAAGACAATTGAAAAAAAATCGAATTGACAATCTTTACAATTTAATCATCATCTATTTGATCTGCAAGTAAATGTCCCATATCAGGTGATACTAAGCGCAAGTGGTCGTGAGACACGTAAACCTCTTTTCCCGTATCGTGCACCTTGATGGTGTATCTATCATTGTCATTTATTTGGGTTATGACGCATGGACCCTTGAACTTGCTGTCAAGCTTACTAATTGTACGTGGATTTAGTTTCACCAAAACTATGTCTCCGACCTTGAAAGGCACAATTTTCGCTTTGGTTTTGTCGAATTGTTCTTTTGAAACACGCGCTCGATCATCCATTTTTTGTTTAGACTCTAGGCGGCAAGCGTTAAGATCTAGACGTTCTACATCTTTTAATAGAGCTGATATGGCGGGTGGTGACTAATCGCAACCCATAAGAAGCTGAAAAGGCGTGTGGCCAGTACTTTTATTAAAAGTACTATTGATTGCTAGTTGTACTTCGCCAACTGCATCCTTCCAACTTCTTCTGGTGGTATTTTCGAACACAGTGAATCAAATAGTCAAGACTTTCATCATTCGTTCCACCTGCCCGTTTGCACGACTCACACCACTAGCAATAAAGTGTAACTCTATACACCAACTTTCACAAAAACCTTTTAACTCTTTACCGGTAAAAGAAGCTGCCTGATCACAAACAATTCGCTTGGGTGTACCAAAATTATATATGAATTCTTTTAAGCAATTGACCGTGGCGGTGGCAGTGAGATTATTGACTGGTTTTAAAAAACAATATCTAGTAAAGGCGTCTTTAAATACCACAGCATACTGTTTGTTGGGCTTATTACCACTTAATTTACCGGTGGTGTCCATGTGGACAGTGTGAAAGGGCACAGAGGTTTTCTCAATGGGATGGAATGAAATTTGCTGAGAACCAGATTGACTTTTGTTGATCTTACACGTTAGGCAGTTTTCAACGTATTTACGTGTAAATTTAGTCATATTTGGAAACCAACATTGATTACGAATCTTTTCAAGCGTTTTTTCCCAGCCAAGATGTTTTAGGGGATCGTGATAAATTTGTATTATGTGCCAGCGATAACTTTTAGGAACAAAAAGACATTTTTTTGTCTTGTTATCTCTTGTTGCAAAAATTCTGTATAATGATCTATCCTTAATTTCATAACTGGAAGCCAAATTTTTATCAATCGTACCATCTTTAATAGATCGCATAATACTTTTGGTTTCCAAATCATTGTTTTGTTCTACCTCCAACCATTCACTGTAGTTAAGGACGTTACTTATGTTGAGGGTTGTGGGATTGCGACTAAGGTAATCTACGTGAGGGATGCGCTCCCCTTTGCGGTATTCAATTGTAAAATCAAATGACTGTAAATATGCCCACCACCGGTGTACCCGAGGGAGCAACTCTTTTTTCTTGCGTGATGCTTTGAGCGAATTACAATCGGTAATTACGTCAAATGGTCTACCGAGTAGATAATGTCGGAAATGTTTGATAGCTCTTACGACTGCTAATGTTTCCAGTTCGTAAGAGTGGTAACGACTTTCGGTTTCAGTGGGACGCATACTAAAGTATTCAACAACTTTTAATTTATCGTCATGCTTTTGAAAAACGACTGTGCCAAAGCCTGCCGAACTGGCGTCCGTGTGAAGCTCGGTTGGTTTTGTTGGATCAAATAAGGTAAGTATGGGTTCGGAGGCAAGCTGTTGTAAAATAGTAATTCTAGCAGTATCCTGCTCGCTTGTCCAATTCCACTTTGTATTATTACGGGTGAGATTGTACAACGGGATCATTGTGAGGGAGAAATTTGGAATAAATTTCCGGAAGTATCCAGCTAGACCACAGAATTGACGGACTTGCTTTACCGTTGTTGGAACTGGGGAATTTAAAAGGGCTTGGACTTTTCCCGAACTTAGTTTTACCTG
The DNA here is from genome assembly GCA_963921215.1 of Scoparia ambigualis. Classification (NCBI taxonomy): domain Eukaryota; kingdom Metazoa; phylum Arthropoda; class Insecta; order Lepidoptera; family Crambidae; genus Scoparia; species Scoparia ambigualis. The sequence goes on along the minus strand of OY992511.1, from coordinate 13,078,218 downwards.
GCCGTTGGAAACAATTCTGCCTAAGTACTCAACCTCTGTTTGAAGAAATTTACATTTTTTAATGTTTAGAGAAAATCCAGTTTTCTGTAAGGCGTCAAGTACTTTCTGCAAATGGACTAGTCCTAGCTCAGCGTTTTCTGAATAGATGATAACGTCATCAACATATATCAAAATGAAATCGTCAATAAATGGTTTCAGTGCTTTAGTGATGGCTCTCTGGAAGACAGATGGTGCATTACAGAGTTCGAAGGGCATGCGCATAAACTTAAATTGTCCGTCGGGCGTAACAAAGGCAGTTTTCTCGATAGAGTCTGGTGCTATCGGAATTTGATGGAACCCTGCAGTCATATCCAATATCGTAAAATACTTGGCATTGGACAATTTACTGATATGATCATCTATCAAGGGCAACGGGAAGTGATCACGAATTGTGTTACTATTCAGTTCCCTGTAGTCCACACACATCCGGTCACTTCCATCCTTTTTACGAACCAACAAGATGGGACTAGCAAAGGGCGAGTTACTTTCACGAATAATTTTATTGCCTTTAAGATCGTTAATTATTGCTTTAACATGTTCGCGTTCAGTTGGAGCTAAGCGATAAGGTCGCCTTTGTACTATTTTGTCTGGGTTTTTTAGACGAATAGTTAACTCACCTGTAGTGACTTGAGACACTGCATTACCAGAGGTGAACATATCGTGTCGGGAACTCAATAGGTTGGATACCTGGGTCTTATAGTTAAGATTCACGACTAAGCAGTCAGGGTCAAATTTTTGGACAGCATTAATGTGATAAGAATTACGAGATATTGTCGCATTATTTTCCACAAAAGTAATCTGAATACCAGGAATATTAAATAAATTTTGACCAAGCAACATATCATATTGGATGAATCCATCGGGGACGAGAACAAACTCCAACTCGATATTTAAGCCATCAACAAAGACTGTACAGAGCTTTTTACGTGATGAAGAAAAAGAGTTGTTTCCAACGCCTCGCAAAATTGTTGTGTCATAAACAATTTTGCCACTAACTGAGTCGCCTACACTTTCGCGCATAAGGGAACACTCGGCCCCGCTATCTAGTAAGCACGAGAAGTCAAGGCTATCAATTTGGACCGTACTAGCATTGGTATTATTTATAATTAAGGTGTTAACATTAGCATATCTCTCGTTTTTAGGTTTGCTGTTCAAACGAGAGAAACAATTTTCCTGAGTATGTCCTAGCTTTTTACAGAACGTGCAAGATTTCGCTGTAGACTTTGGTCCATTGGATGTTGAGGGAACGCCTTTCAGAACATCGGAAGTAATCTTTAAATGACAGTCTCTCTACAAATGACCTGTCTTATGACATTTATGACAACGCTTCTGCCTATTATTAGTGTCAAAGAAATTCGGTTTTGATCGTTTAAACGGAACATTATGATCAGCATCTTTACTAGACCTCTTTTGTTTGTACGAGTTAAGACTTTGGATTAACTGTGGCAAGTTCTTAGGTGTGAGTAGTCACAAGTCAGAACGCATACGGAAATCAGACATACCAGAAATTACTGCTTCAACCAGTCGCTGCTCAGTCATCTCCACGCCAATCGCCCTTCTCGCTAATTCCCATTTACGAGTCGCATATTCTGCCAAGCTGCTAGCCTGCTCGCTCGTGTATTCCATGAAGAGTAGCAGATCGTCGTAGTACCGTGCTTCGTCTGTAAAAGTTTCAATAAGCCTATCCTTAAGTTCGGTCCAGGTAACCAGGTCCGTATAATTGCGACGTGCTCACTCGGCGGCTCGTCCATGCAAGTTTTTTCTAGATAAATTTAGAGTTTCTCTATCGGTAAGTTCATATTCTGTTTTGAGATTTTCAATATTACAGCACCACACTTGGATCATCGGGATCGAATGCGGGGACATAAATATGATCAAGGTTTCGCATGCGGGGAACTGGCCTCGTATTAGGCGTGCTGATGGCATTTGCTGTAGTTTGTATCAGGTTTGTCATCATTTCTTGCATCATTTTTTGCATAAAATGTAGAGGAACGAAACCTGTCCTAGGGTTAGGATCCCAGTTAGTTGAATCCCCGGAAACCGCCCTGCCGCCGCCTGCTGTGAAACCATCAAAAGGCCGCGATGACCTTTGCTCGATGATTGGTGATGTACACGCAGCATTAATATCTGGCGCTGCTTCACCCAGAAGGCGCTCATCTTCCGGCTGGACATGATCCATCTTTTGATAATCCTGAAATCATAAATTCATAGGCGTAGTTTGGGTTTATATATCCCACTTCTGATGTGGGAGATTACTTAAGTGAAATGACGATATAATAATAATAACAATTTTTATTATAACATTAATCAGTTCTTATAAAAGTAGTGATCGTGAATTGTACAAATTTTACCATAAACAAATTAATAAGTAGCAGCAATAAGAGTAATTTAATTTATAGGTCATAAAATGAACATAGTAACAATACCTTAGCATTAAGACAGTTCAGAGCACCGATGTTGTGCCGTGCCCGCAGTCGGACATCGTCTGATCCGTCGACAAGGCCCGAACTACCTTTTCATAGTCCGGCGCAAACAAGCGGCTGAGTAGGAGTGGGGAAACAGCTGCACAGTGCACGCGGCGTGCAGCTTGTTTACAATAACGAGTTGTTTCGAACTAATTTGACTAAGCCGCACGTGCATCACAGCATAAAAGAAAACGTGAAATATTATTGTTAAAATAATACAATAATTATAATAATATTCCCCAATCTCCCACATATTTGTAATTAATTGTAAATCTCAAAAGTTGTATATCCGATTTATTTTTGATTTATGAGAAAAGAGAACGCTGCAGGCTATATTTAACTGTGAACAGTGCCTTAATCCTTCATATTACTTTACCAGTGTACATCTACCTACATTGTTGTTAATTTAGTTGTCCCTATCATAATTTAGTTGACGAAAATTGCCAATTCCACGCGGTGTCTATTAAATATGTCCAATATGGTCCTGCGCTGATATTGGAAATTGATTAATTTAATGTTTTAGAACGTTATGAACGAGCTTACGGAAGGACAGAAGTTATGCAGTATTTAAAGCAGCAATTTGGAACATAGGGCTAGAAAAATAGAAACAAGAAGCTTCAAGGCTCTTAAGTTTTAAAAATTCAGGTTCAAACATATAAATATACCTGTGTAAATTGGTCAGTAACGTGACTAACATCAGATAAAAATCTGAGGTTAAACCAAACTGACATTGTGTCTCAATATGTCTTTATTAATAAAAAGTTCGTTAGTTTAACTTTTCTCCACGTTTTAGCAGGGGAAGAGAGTATAAAGCGGGTAAAACCTTGCGTATGTAGTATCACGTGTTAAAGCTGATTTGATTATTTTTAAACAAGTTAAAAAAACAATAAGAAGAAATTCAAAATTATTTATTCAATTTACATTAATTTACAATTTTTTAATTTATTCATTCAAGGCTACAATAATTGAGCACATAAGAACGTCGCATGCCATCGGTTCGTAAGTTCTGACTTACGATATAGCTTACCTCATAGTCAGCTATGGGGCGGGAGCCTTGTACTAAGAAGAATCGGCAAGAAACTCAGCAAGGTCATTTCTTTTCTCCCTTTCTTTTACAGCGTCAATACAAACTGGAAAATGCCCTCCCGTATCATAGAAGAACATTTTCCATTACAAGATAAAAAAACATTTAGTACGATTACAAGACCAACACCACAACATACAAAAGAATATCTTATAAAAATACAGGTATTGCTCAATTTAAAATAAAATAAAACTATGTATCCGCTCTTCAAATATATGAGATTGTCTAGTGCGATTAAGGCTTCAGTGAGTGAATGTAGGCGGATAATGTGCATATTGTTATGGTCACACTTTACACGTTCCAAGTCATAATACATAATATTACCTATAAATATTTTACGTTGTAATACATATTATAGGTAATTGTTTATGATTAAATACCTTAATTAACCTACAAATTTTGTAATGTAGCTGGTGAAATTTCGCGAACATTAGCTACAGAGTAACCTTTGAAATAACTTTTTGTGATGTTTTGTGTTGTATTTGCGGCCGGGTTCTATACAATTTTATAATACGAAGGTATATTTGGCCCGGATACAAGTATACGCGTATCACATACATTTAACTTGTCCACAATAAAACGGATACTTAAAAATAGACACTCATTTACTGTTTTCATATTATGTATCTATCTATATTGTGAATTTTGCATACCAAATTTTTCTTTCTGGAACAATGTTGTTTAATTCCATTTATCTATTATAGTCTTAGATCCGAGTATAGAACGACCTTCACCGGGAAGGTTAATGGATGAAAAGTATTTTAAATATTAAAAACTATATCGTGAGTGGGTTGGCTGAAAAATTTCAGTCCAGTACCATTAATAATTTTTTTTTTTTGCGTTGCACTGGTTTGGTGTGTGTGCGTTTGTAATAAGATTATCTTTATATAAACATAAATTTTATTTATTTAACCAGACGGTTGCAAATTACTAAAATTGACTTATCTGTTTATACCTGCCTACCCAATGTTATGACAGGAAAAAAATAGTCAACCTAACGTTTGCATATTCTATAGGCTTCATACTTTCGATTGGTACCTATGTAATTTATCTATTATCGAAACAAGTGCAATAATTAAAAAAAAATATTTTTAAATATTTAATAAATCTTATACTGGACTGAAATTTTTCAGCTCGCAATATATTTTTTAACACATTAAATTTGATATAAAATACTTTTCATCCATTAGCCGCTCGGTGAAGGTCGTTGTATATTCGGATCCTCTACTATGTTCTCTATAATTGTTCAGAGATAAAATTTTTATTCCGTTTAAATATGAAATAATTTATTATTGTATTGTGTTAGTGTAAAATAACGATTACACAAATCAACAAAGATTTAGTACAATTTTTATGTTAATTTTCCGACAAAACAGAAATTAACGAAGCGTTAAAAGTTTATCACTGTTGTTATTGTAAAATGTACCTACAATTTTTCGATTTATGCACCTACATATTACAATAAAAATCAATTGCTAGATATGACAGTGCCCTGTCATATAATAGGTATTTGGCAAATGATTTTTGCGATAATTGATGATGAGTGATTGTTTTTTTATTTATTTATTTATTTAAACTTTTGCAACATTACATTACATGGCGAACTTAATGCCTGAAGCATTCTCTACCAGTCTACCATAGGGTGGTGCAGAGATGACATGGTAGGTGCAATTATCTGCGGTGACCAAAGTTTGATGGGACCATTAAAAATATTAAAACAAATAATACGTATATATTAATAAACATAATATACATACTCGCCATAGATAAATATCTTATAATATACCTACTACTTAATAATTTAATTAAATAAATTTTTGTGAGGTGATAATGAATGACGACCTCCTTGGTCGAGTGGTTTGTACACCGGTTTTCATGGTGTCGCCATTTCTGAGGTCCCGGGTTCGATCCCCGGTCGGGTCCATTTAGAAATTATTATTTTTCGAAATTGTCTCGGTGTTTTCTATGTATAATAAGTATGTATTTAAGTATTTTAAGTATGTTTATCCGTTGTCTAGTAACCATTTCACGAGTTTCTTCGAAGCTTCTCTTGGGCTAGATAATTAGTGTGATTGTAGGAAAGTTTATTTTTATTATTTTTATTTATACTTCACTTGAGAGCCTTCAACGATTGGGCTGAATTTACTTCGTACTCATTGTCAGGACAAGGTTTCTGTAAAACAGATTTTTAGAAAAATACAAACGAAATACTTCGGTGGCCGAGTGGTCAAGCGCTCGGCTCGATATCCGCAGGTCCCGGGTTCAATTCCCAGGTCGGGCAAATTGTGTTTTTGGATTTTTCGATTCACAACCCGGGTTTGTAACACCAACCCTTTTGGCAAGCGTAGTTGTTTGGAATAAAACGCAGTATAACAAAACGCGCTCACTGTATTTTTAATGTCTATGACAAAACGGCTGTTAGTAGTGACTTTTGTGACGTCGCGGTAACGCAACACAATGACTTGTGAATTTTTTGGTTGGAATAAGGCTTGTGGCACGCAGGCTGTAATAATTAAATATAACTGTGTTTAGAATAACAGTTAAGAAGAATGGTCATCTGTGACCCAGGCCCGGACGAAACATATCTCAGTTAGTTTGCTATTTTGTATACATCAATTATCAGTAGTATTTTTTTTCTCTTTCGTTGGCTAACTTAGTTAAATTGCCTTATCAAAGTAAAATTTTATTTTTCGAAAATCACACCCACTAATCATTTATCTACTTTTTTATCTGAAATAAAATCAGAATAATCTCACATTGATGACGGAACACCGTTATGTTGAACATAGAACATAAAAATCATGTAACGATTTACATAAACCTGTTTATTAACATTTTAGGTCAAATCAAAACTTAACAACAATTAGATCGTTTGCAGTGGGTTTATTACTAGCTATATTATGCACAAAAGAACTCTCACACACTTACTTGACACTACTGCTATCTCACTCACACTCTCTCTCTTAAAGAGCGAGATGTCAATAGTCTATTGTTGGGATTTTTACCTGCGCTAGTGATCCGAGCTCGCTTGCGCAGCGTCTCGGGCGTCGGCGCTATAATACTATTGTACACTTAGATTAAAACAAAAAGGGAAGATACGGCATGCTCCTACATGTAGTCAATCGAAATATAGTCCTACTCAACTACTTATGCAAACACTCACACACGCACACCTATAAAAGTGTAAATCGAGCGAGCAAGACAGAGTAGTAAGTTTCAACGTCAGCGCGAGGGAGTCAGCGAGTAGCGCGTTGACGTCTCGGTCGCTTCGCAACAGACGAGTACGTACGACCGATTCCGACGCCACGGCGGAGTAGCGTCTTTCTCTTTTTATCACAGCAGAATGTCCGCAATAGTACGATGTAGCCTGTACGCTCGGCAAATTGCGACTGAAGTGAAATTGTGCCTTTAGGCCTAATTTTAGCGGCTTACTCACGAGACGCTAATGCCGTATCTTCCCTTTTTGTTTTAATCTAAGATTGTACATGTAATCATGGCAGACGAACGTTCGGTAGCTGTGCTCATGTAATAAATACCATTTATTACCTAGGGTGGGCTAGACATAGAGATGATTTTCAACATCCTGCACTGGGTATGGACAATGTTCTGATGGATTTTAATATGTTTTAAAAATGTTTAAGTTTTGACGTTTTATTGCAAATAAAATTCATATATATATTTTTTTTAGTTCTAATATTGATTGGCCAATATTATGATTATTATATTATTATATTTTCAACGCTGGCAGTGAAGATAAAAAAAGATTAGTAACATTATCGAAAAAAAATATTTTACCTTTTGAAGGCGATTCAACTAACTCAGCCTCTGAAATCGAAATAAACAAAAACTGTTAATTAATGTACACAAAATAACAAAAAAAATTAGATGAGTTTCGTTTGCGCCGGGCCTGGGTAACTTTTGTATGGATCGTGACCATTCTTCTTTGTGCCCAGGGTGGGCTAATTGTAAACTAGTTACATGGGAAGATGAAGGATCATCATATTTGTCTGGGTTCAGTACTGAGGTGTAGACGGGAGCTCAGGGCTTATCCATTTACCACCAGCGTCCAGGAGACGCTTATCGCTTGCAGTCAACAGCAGCCGGCGGCGCGGCGAAGACTACCACTCGAGGACGAGCGGCGCAGAGGATTGGCGTTCACCGGCTTCATTAGATGTAAGTCCTTTAACTTAGTAAATGAGCATTAGTTATAGTTTAAAAGTTTGTAGGTGAGAATGCTATGGTCTAGAGGTTCAGCGATTTGGACCTCTAAATCATACATTGTCTGGTAGCAGAGTTATGATATAGGGAGCCCAGCGGCTGGGCCTATAGCATACAGTAGTGATTTAACCAACACCCATCTATTGTAGCGCTGACTTGATTTCAATGATGGGGGCCTTTGCCCAGCAGTGGGACTGTATACAGGCTGTACTTTACTTAACTTTTCACACACGAAATGTCGGAATTTGGTTGCTATTTATTAAATACAACGTCAGTCGGAAAGGGGGTACTAAGCCGAAAGGAGGGTAAAGTATACATGATAGATAATAACTTTTGTCTAAGAACTTTTCCTAAAAATTAATATATTTAGATTAACAGCTGTTTTAAGATTTCATAAGAAATGACGCTTTGGTAGCCCTAGCGGTCAGCTGTAAGTGGCGTTAGCCCCGCCCCTATTCAGGGTTGTACATTTTTTAAATATGAATATGCATAAAATATGAATGTTTTTCCCCAAGTTTACATTTGCAATATAACAGTAAGATACAGTAGCACTTTCAGTTGTCCGCAGCTTAGTACCCCCTTTCCGACTAACGTTGTATAACTAGCGGCCCGCCCGCGGCTTAGTCCGCCTGAGCACCCTGTATCCCGTGATAAATTACCCAAAAATTTCTTTCACACAAACTTTGACCTGACAAATACGAACACAACAAAAAAAAATCAGCCAAATCGGTCGAGCCGTTCTAAAGTGATGCGCGTACAAACATTACGGCAATTGATTTTTATTTATCTTCATCATCATCATCGTCTGCCTATACTCGTCCACTGCTAGACATAGGCCTCTCCAAGAACACGCCTCTGTCCACGATCAGCGGCCACTCTCGTCCAGCTCTGATTTTTATTAATATGAATAAATTATGGGCAAAAAATTTGTACTCAGTAGCCAAGCAGCTAAGCTCTCGGTTCGATAACCGGAGGTCCAGAGTTCTATTTCTAAGTCGGACATAGGCAAAGTGTGTTTCAGATTTTTCGATGCATAACCCGAGTGTGTGATTAATGGGTTATTAATATTCAACATACATCATACATACATATAATCACGACTATTATCCCCTAAGGGTTAATTAGAGACTAGGCAATAAGGACAGCAAAAGCAGTATCATAGTTCAATTTTCACCAAATAACGATTGCACATATTATGCTCAGCGTGGCAGGTGGTGCGCCTATCGGCGCTCTATGCTGTTGGATGTATGTGCAGACTTTAGTCCGTTAGTCGCCTTTTACGACACCCAAGGGAAGAGAGGGGGTGGTAGAATTCTTTCATCGCTACGAGACAGGGGTATTGGCTAATTCACCCGCATTCAAGCGTGGTGGTTCAACAATATCCATCAATTATTCGGATAGTCATGATTTAGGTATATTAAATTATGGCCTCTTTGCCCACCAGCACAGAATAATATACAAGCCAGCAGATGGACAGTATAGTACAGGCAATACTATACACAATATAAACAATACTATAGGATAAAGCTGTTCATGCGGACAAAGTGGGGCCGGCCGGTAGTTGTTAATGATATTGATTTAATAATCTGTAAAAACAAGTGTAAATCTCTTTTGGCGCTATGAACACTTCTTGTACACCACAAACGAATTGTAATTGAGAACCTTTGAGGTCATAGTCGTAATAGATACTGTCCACATTAAAACTTTACCGGGTCACTTAAAACTGTAAGCTCTCTTTCTAATGATAGGGATGTCGATAAAACACTTCATTTGTGTAGGGCAGTGTACGTACGTAGTACGTACTATTTTATGATAACGTTTTAACGAACGTTTCTAATAAACTGTCTTTTTGAAGATTATGATTGAGCGTTATTATTATTAGGACTAGCTAGGAACAATTTTTTATTCAGACTAGCTCTGGATAAGGAAAAAAATAGAAAAGTGACTTTCGTGTACCTAGTCTAGTTAAGAGGTAACATGCCCATTTTCGCATTTTATAGTAATTTTGCAGTTTTATTTATCGTTTTTATCGAAATACGATAATAAATTCATTATAAAATCTTTATTCCTCATGAATTCCGAGGCTACTACTAAATTGCTTTTTAGCGATAAGGCCGCCAATTGTATGTTACTTTGTGTTTGTCCTTTTATTGTTAATTTGGTGTACAATAAAGAATATTTTATCTTATCTTTAGTAGATAAAGATAAGATAAAATATTCTTTATTGTACACCAAATTAACAACTAACGAACTATATACGACTTTATTAGAGATAACATCATTTTTTTTAATTTCATTTGTTTAGAACAGTAGTTCAATCTAAGAGCTCAAAAAAGTGCCATCGCGCATTTTATGAAAATCTTTCTCTGCAATTTGGGATTCATTAAAAAGTTAAGCAAAACTTACAAAACGTGAGCCCCTACGAACTATGCCAATAGCTATTCTACACTATTCAATAAATCAAAACTTTTAATGTATTTTTGTTTCTGAGATCAAGAACGCCAAAATTGGCCATTTTACGCAAAAATCACAGTCGAGATGTAATAGGGCTCTTAAGGCCAGGTCAATACCCTAAACCGCCGAGCATGTATGAACACACTATGAGAGTAAGTGAAGCAAAGGATGTGTGTCAGGATCGTAGCAAATGGAAATCTCTTGTCTCTGCCTACCCCTCCAGGAAGCGGGCGTGATGTCATTATGTGTAGTCTAGTGAGTAATGGATAGGTAGGCACTATATGAAGAGTGTTCGATTTTGAAGAGATATTAACATTAGGTTCTATGTGTGTTGTTCCTTTGCCCATCTTAGAAAATAAAATAAACTGTCAAGTGTCAAATGTCATGTACGGTTCTGACATTGACAAACGGTAAAAATGTCGACTTCTTGGCGGGAAAGTGAAGCGTCATGTCTGCAGTTTTGTTTTATTTTCTAAAATTCGGGGATTTCAGAATCGGGGTATCGGATAATTTCTACAGGAATTTCTAAAAGTCAGATATCGACGGATAATAGTGGATTATTAACCGTTAAGTGTTTGTGAACGTGTATGAGTGTTGGCAAATGTAACAAAACAGTGCAACATCACTTTTCAAATTCTCTCAAGAAGTCCGTGTGAGAATGATGTGGGACTTTACTGAGGGCTCAAGGAGTTTCGGGAACATCATTTATCATTCATCATCTTAATCACCACTCATTATCATTAAGGGGGACAAAAAGAAATAAAAATACTAATGACTAGGCAGTATGGTCTCTGATCTTAGGCTGTTCCTACAAGGAACCAATATGGACTTCTTGGCGGGAAAGTGAAGCGTCATGTCTTCAGTTTTGTTTTATTTTCCAAAATTTGTGTTTTTTCGAACATTAATGTGAAATAATAGTGGATTATTAACCGTTAAGTGTTTGTGAACGTGCATGAGTGTTGGCAAATGAAACAAAACAGTGCAACATCACTTTTCAAATTCTCTCAAGTAGTCCGCGTGAGACCTCAGTAAAGTCCCACATCTTTACTGAGAACTCAAGGGGTTTGGGGAACATCATTTATCATTCATCTTAATCACCACTCATTATCATCAAGGGAAAAAACAAATAAAAAACTAATGACTAGGCAGTATGGCTCAGACCTTAGCCTGTTCCTTCATGGAACAAATTTATATAAGAAAAAAAAAAGGAACCAATATTTAAAAAAAAAAGGTAAAAATGTCTTGTTGTATTTCGAGTGAGAAAAACGTGGCGGTCTGAGTTTGGTACGCTGGTTGATTCCATCGGTGGAACAGCGCCAGATCTTCATAATCGGCTATCGTGTGCTAGTTTAGTGAGCCCCACGTAAGGTTGACCTTGACAGCTTGGTCCGTGGGAGACAGCATAGTGATTTGGGTGGTAGAATCTGACCTGCCACGTGAGGCGCGTGAGTTAGCACTGTGACGGCGTCTGCGCAGGAAGTTGGAGGACGCGCCCCCTTCCACGCATCGGGGGATCAACGTACAGGAGAGTACAGCAGAGCAGGTCAGACCTACAACTAATTAATTAGGTATTTAACGGGGTGTATCGCCCTATGTTCAGAGCAAACTCCAGCTCGTTTCACTACCAGGGAGTAGTCTATTGGCCCGCTATGAGCCTGGTTGATGTTGGCGAATGAGGTGGAGTTTGGCCAGAACAGCTTGTTATTAACGCTAAATAAAAAAATACTTACTACGCTGGCTCAGCGACCCGAAGTGGATCTTGGCCTCCGACACGAGATGACGCCACTGCTTCCTGTCTTGTGACTAAATAAATAAATAAAAAAAAAAAAAAAATAAACACTTTTTTACGGATTAACTCGCGTTTAATTTACTATTTGCATAGTTTTTTTTATTTAATCCTGATGTTTCGAACCCTTTAAACCGCTTAAACCTCACAAAACAATAAATAAATAAAAAAATACGAACTTTCATATTAAAATAGTTAACTACTCAGTTATAAATGAAATTTGTAGTTGTTAAATAAACATACAGGGTGGAAAAGGCTGTCTCTGACTGGGGCAGCGCCAATCTTGTCAGTTTCAATGCCGCCAAAACAAAGGCGTGTTTATTTACCGCCAAACGGAGTCCCTTCGACTCCGACTTTCCAGGGTGTTTCGTTACCGGTGACCGAAAACCTGTAGCGTCTTGGCCTGAATATGTCGTCCATTCTAAACTTTGGTGAGTATATCGAGTCCATCGGAAAATGTGCTGCAAAAAAATTAGGCATCCTCTCAAAGGCTAAGCGGTACTTCTCACCGGATCAACTACTTTTGCTTTATAAAGCGCAGATCCGACCATGCATGGAGTACTGCTGTCACCTTTGAGATGGTTCTGCTAAGTACCAGCTAGCAGTTTTGGACTCGATCGAAAACCGTGCTAGAAGGCTCATCGGAGATTCGAAACCAGGCTACGACTGAAATTCAGAGCCTCAGTCATCGGCGCAAAGTTGATAATTTATTGGTGTTTTACAGAATACACTTTGGAGAGTGTGCGAAGGAACTACACGATCTTGTTGCTCCAGCCCCATTCCACCATCTGTACACTAGACCCAGGCTTGCCTACCAACCCTACATAGTTGACATTCCATCTGTCCGTACCAAGCGTTTTGCTAGTTCGTTTCATGTGCAAACCGCAAAAGAATGGTACGCAAAGAGAAAGAGGAAAGATGAGCAAAACCAGGGGAATCGCTGTTTTTTCACATTTCACTGGTTCAATTCCCGGCTCGAGTAGGTGATTTTTCAAAAATCTTTAAATGCAGTTTTAATTACTTATTTAAAAAAAAGAAATGTTTCCTTTCAGTAAAATTTGCCATCATCAATATTAAGGGTACTTTTCCTCCAACCGCGGTATTTTTTACTATTATCTCCGAAGGGTTAGTCAGAGACTAGGCAATGAGGACAGCGAAAGCAGTTCTCTACCATAGTCCACTTTTCACCAAATAGCGACTGCACATGTGCTTAGCGTGACAGGTAGTGAGCCCATCGCCGCTCTATGCTTATGGAAGTATGTGCAGTCTTTAGTCTATTAGTCGCCTTTTACGACACCCAAGGGAAGAGAGGGGGTGGTAGTATTCTTACACCGTTACGCGACACGGTTGAACATTAATTTTAATTGTTCCAATTGATTTAATTTAATTCATATTTGCAAACCGATTTAAGTTATTGTCTGTTCTTTCTACATTGCCCACTGCGTCTAAAGAGTAAATTATTTTTTTTCTTTTTTAACTTTTTACAATTTAATATACAAGTTTTAATTTACACGTGCATTTTAATTATACAATAGTTGTTGTTGTCAGCATCTCAATTGAGAGATTTGTCTTAGAGAATATTGATATCAGATTGATATATATAATATGCCAGCGACAAACAGACGACATCTATGTGTACATTGTCAACCACAATGGTAATTGTTGGGAACACGATAATGTTCAATCAGACTGTAGCTACGAACGCAAAGGTATTTAGTTAATTTACCGAGAAATAAGTTGGAATATCAAATATCATATGATGATCGTACAGAATATTGCGTGGGAAGACTTTCTGTACTAACAAATATCGCGTTTCGGCTTAAGTACTATTGATCAATTTTGCGTAGAGGCTAAATAGGTATGCCAGTGGAGCATACGTCAAATGTATTAATTTTATATTGAAGCTGCCTTTTTCCCGTACGTAGTAGAGGAGTGCGATTGACGGTAAATGCTGCTATTAAATAAAACTCTGTCGTTATAAGAAACTAGTTAATATCTATAGTAAAAATAGAAAAGTAAAGCACAACCTGTCATACTGTTCCACTGCAAGGAAAAGGCCTCTGTCATTGAAATGAAGTCTTCGCTATACCTAATGATGGGTATTGACTATATAGTTGTAAACCAGCGGCAGGGCCAGCGGCTTGTAAGCCGGTAGTTACCGAAACCAGCGGCTACAAACGAAAAACCAGCCGCTTGATACCGGGTAGATACCCGACTTGAGCATCGAAAAAATACGATTTTCAATACATTTTTTATTGTTAAATACTTATTTTTGTTAAACAGTAGCACTTATTATGTTCTGCTATTTTTGTTTTTCTTTTTAATAAACACCGTTTATTTATTTCCTACTAATTTACTTAATTCAGAGACGAACAGGGAACTATGAATCAACGTTTGTGGTGAGGTGGTGGTTTATGAAATATAATTATAAGAATAAAAGTAGCAAATTAGTTTACTTTGGATCATATCATCATTATAAACCAAACGCTGGAATCTCGCGGCAAATCAGGCGCACAGGCTTTTGGTGCATTAAAGAAAGGCAACTAAATGCTTACTATTACTAGGTATCTGTCCACACTTATTTCATGGATAAATACTTAGAATAATAACGCATAGAAAGCGAGAACACGCACGATAAATGAGGCCAGTAAAACCAAGCCATACTGGCTTGGTACAGAAACGGCCCGCGTCAATAGTAATAATCTAAACTTATCTATCTATCAACAGTTCCAATTTCCTTATTTTTGGGGCAAATCTGCTTCCTCTAGCAACATTACTTGTACACTTGTGTGCGTGTCGCCGAGATAGTACGCGAAACTACTCCTACATCAATTTTTTTCTTGCCTCACGCCATTACAGTTTTCTAATACGAGACTATCGTTCTATGCGTTATTATTCTATGGATAAATATACCTATTACTAAAACAAGTCTCACAAATAAATTATTAAAATAGTCCTATTCCACTGCTGTGTCACCTTTCGTTTTTTTTATAAAAGTAGGAGGCAAACGATCAGTCGGGTTACCTGACGGAGAGTAAACACCGCCGCCCATGGACACCCGCAAAACCAAAGGAATCGCAGGCGCGTTGCCGTCTTTTAAGGAAGAAATAGGGTTAAGAAAGGAATAGGAATTGTGAGAGGGAGGGAGGGGGACGGGCCTCCGGAACCCTCACTGGCCGGACGAAACACAACAGCACCAAGTGCCATTATTTCACGCCGACTATTCGTGAGAGGGTGGTATTACGCCGGGCGAGCCGGCCCAATGCATGCTGCAACACGGCGTGGCTCTACCACTCAGTCAGTGTCACTCATTTAGCACCACCCAGGGGTCACGTGTAGGGTCTTAAGGGTAAACCTACGGACGCGAGTAACTTATATGTAACGTAACCCCCCAATGTACGTAACCCTCGTATTAGAATTTTAAGTATTTAACACTTAATACAGATGCAAATGTCAATGTTTATGTCTATTTATATTAAATGTATCCTATAGTAAATAAATCAGAAGAGAAACAACAAGAACAAAAAACTAAATCATGTGAATATATCAATGAAATGTAAGCAGCGTTCCCAGCAGGTAGGCTTGAAATGTTAGTATCCAGCTTCATATCCATAGTACTGACCATTATTGTACCACGCTTGCCAAATGGGGTTTGCTTATCACAAACCTGGGTTATGTATCGCAAAACCCAATAACACACTTCCCCCGAACTTGGAATTGAACCCGGGACCTCCGGATATCAAGCCGAGCTCTTAACCACTTGTGAATTTATACAACGTGTTAATTAAATAGCGCAAAACCTGAAATTAGTTTGTAAAGATGGAAGAGGAATGTAAAGTAGAATCTATTCCACTTATAAAAAATTGGGTCATACGATTTAATAAAAAAAATACTGTTTTAATCAGTCCACCGTTTTCTTAGTAAAATTTGATTTAAAAATTTGAATGCTAACGCGGCCGCAACATCGCTAGCAACAAATTTCTTCTTGTTCAATCCGCAAAAAATATTTTAATAATCTGTATAATTATTTCACAATCAAAATGAGTTGGGGTGTCTGTGTCGCGTTTTGAGCAATTTAATTATCACGTTGCATATGAGAATAAATATTAGTAAATATAAAATATGTATTGGCATGCTCTGTACAAACTTTAGGGGTGGATTCTGCACATAAACATACCTTAAAAAACATTATCCATAAAAAAATCTAAACTCAATGGTTTACAAATGGCAGCCTTTTTATTTTGTTATCTTTGATTTTTGGGTGTGTGTATTAAAAAACAATGTCACAAAAAGTTGAAATCAAATTAATTAAAAAAAAGTTTTTAAAAAGGTGAAACTAGTTGCAAGTAAATAATAATCAGTAAAGTAGCCAGAAGTTCGAACATCAGTAGATAAAAAAAACAAATACTTACATCGGTTTTTAACACATAAATTGACGAAAAAAACACATAGTAGGTAACCAATTTATCACGTAAATTCCACTATTTTATTAAATTTTAATATTTTTTATGGTATATATTTGAGCTTAGAGTCCACTCTTAAAGTTTGTACAGTGCATGCCATTACACATTGTTTAATTTATTTATTAACGAAATGAGTGAGAACTATCGGGACCGTTGGGGTCATAGCAATTTATACTTTTTGATTGTATTTGCCATTATTTATACTTTCTGCTTAGACATTACAATTGAGGAGTCCCTCATTAATCACATTAGCCACAACAGATACAAGCATCACATTAAACTTTTATCCAAAAACATGTCTAGCGTTATCCGAAGAAACAAAAACAGAACAAAAAGTTTTATTCCAATAGGCTTAAAAGGGTTAGATGAGATTTGACTCGCAACTCCCGAGGTTTTGTTTCGTTGTTTGACTTCAAGTTAAGTACTATATTTATAACGCGGCCGCCATGCCACGAATTCGTTATGGAAACAATTTCAGTTCTATAACTCCCAGGAAGTATGAAATAACTTGTTATCTTTCTTTTCGAATATATATAAGCTGTTTTGCTTGGGAATGTATCAAACCTTACGGTTAATCCTTTTCTCTGCCAATACACAGGTGCGATTGCTGTTTTAGAAAGATATGATTCTTTTTTAAATACCTATTAATTTTGACGACCTCCTTGGTCGAGTGGTTGTACACCGGTTTTCATGGTGTCGCCATCTCTGAGGTCCCGGGTTCGATCCCCGGTCGGGTCAATTTAGAAATTATTGTTTTTCTAAATTGTGTCGGGTCTGGGTGTTTTCTATGTATAATAAGTATGTATTTAAGTATTTTAAGTATGTTTATCCGTTGTCTAGTAACCATTTAACGAGTTTCATAACGAAGCTTCTCTTGGGCTAGATTATTGGTGTGAGTGTAGGAAAGTTTATTGTTTAGTTTATAGTTTATTGGTTTTAATTAAGCTTAAGGGTAAGTTCCACCTATGAAACTGAACAACTTCGACCTCCAATACTAGGTATTGTCGTCAGCTGATCGGACTATTTTGTATGGGAGGTCGAATTTTTTTGTCATTTTTGCACATAGGTTTCTTGGGAAAAGTTGTTCAGTTTCATGGGTGGAACTCACCCTTAATTTCTTTTGAACGAATAAAAATTAAGGTTGTATAGTTTTAAAGGAGTATCCCGGTTCGAATACTAGTATATATATACACTCACGACTATTATCCCCGAAGGGTTAGGTCACAGACTAGGCAATGAGGACTACAAAGCAGTTCACTGCCACGGTTCACGTTTCACCAAACAACAACTGCACATGTGCTCGGGTGGTAAGTCCATCGCCATTCTATGGTGTTTTTTTTTCATTATTGCACCTCCAACAGGACTGGAGATTTATAAGCTATACTAGCGACCCGCCCTGGCTTCGCAAGAATCTACCCGTACCCGTACCTAAACAAATTTCATAACTAAAAAAGTCTATAACCTGCCACGATAAATGGGCTATCTAACACTGAAAGATTTTTTTAAATCGGACTAGTATTTCCTGAGATTAGCGCGTTCAAGCGAACTCTTTAGCTTTATAATATTAGTATAGATTAGTCTTTCATTCCAGTTTTTTTTTTTACTCTGAATGGGTTTGTTCTTGATCCCAATCAAGCCCAGGGGCTAAGACAGGATCTAAGATGGAGCGAGCTAACCCAGAAGGTGTCTATTCACTCTTGCTTTGAAGGTTATAAGTACCTACTCGGAAACACAGACGCAGGGAAGTAGTTCCACTCCTTTGCTGTGCGCAGTATAAAAGATGGTGAGTAGCGCTTTGTGCGACATTTTGGAATATCCACTAAGAAAGGGTAGTAGCCCGCAGTGCGACTGCATGTCCGATGGAAGAAGGGGGATGGCGGTATGAGCTCATGCAGCTCCAGAGCACAGTCTGTTCCGCTTTTATGCCTCTCACACTTCCATTCCTCATACTTACACTTTCATCCATCTTATATTTTTTCTTAGCGGTTGGGTCTCCGCGAATGCTACTCTAACCAGCCTATGCATTTCACTTATGTTGTTGGATGGCTCTATGCAGTCTTTAGTCCGTTAGTCGCCTATTACCACACTCAAGGAAAGAGATTGGTTGGCAGTATTCTTTTAATAAAGAGTTGCCACTACGCAGCTAGCACGAGAGCTGGTAAACTAGTGTAATTACGGGGCATAGAGGTATAAAAATGAAGTTTATGGTTGGCAATTTGCTCGCGTTACCTTTATTTTTTACCTTTTGGTGTTACATGCATTCCTTGCTGCGATGGAAGTTTTCCATAGGGCGTCGCTAGGGGGGAACAGGTAGGTGCAGCTGCCCCCCCCCCCTATAGAAACTAAAAAAAAATACGTAAGGAATTGTTAAAAATCACAAGAAAATAATAAATAAATAAATAAGTTTTGTTTACGCTCACACCAACTATCTAGACCAAGATGAGTATTCTTGTGAAACTCGTTTATATGGTAAGATAACGGATAAATGTACATAAACATAGAAAAAACACCCAGACCCGAAATCTATTTAGAAAAACAGTTTTTCTCTAAATTGACCCGACCGGGGATCGAACCCGGGACCTCAGAGATGGCGACACCATGAAAACCGGTGTACAAACCACTCGACCAAGGAGGTCGTCAATAATGTTGCCCTATTCTGAAACCTTAGGCACGCGTACAATAAAAAGGTTGTAGAGTTTACACAATGGAACTTTGCACCGTTCTTATTACAATCGCCTCCTTCATTTATATTTGCTTTATTTCTTTATTTTTTCTTTTTTATTGCACATAATAATAAATGCTATATGGAGCATAACATAGTTTATAAATAAATTAGTTAAAACAAATACTTACAAGTTATTTTGTAATTTGATTTATCTACTAATCTTTCCCATCAAATATGAAAGCTCATATTAATTTGCTGCTCAAATGTTAAATATTGTAATGGCCTTATTAAACGCGTATGTAAGATATGGGCTATTAGAGTGATGTGTTTCCCAACTCTGCGCAAATTATCGAATAAATGAGGAAAGCACAGATGCGGTGGCAATAACGCTCGCATTACACCAAACGCGACCAAACGACAGGATATTAGCAATGAATATTTGACGCACGCATATCTGTGCACCTAATACGATTCTGATGACGTCTTCGAGTACACTTTTATAGAAAACAATAAATTATATTGGCGTTACATATTCATCATTCGTTGTGTAGATTTATACGATTCATTATGGCGTGATGGATTGTACTTCGTCTCTTGAAGTTTTTTTTATTAATTTATTGGCTTACCGAAATTCATCTCTGGGGGTCGAAGAAGGCGTTTGCAGATCATTATTGTTGTGAATCGTATTCAGTGACGATAACTCATAAATAATGATTGATATTGCCAGACGAAAATTATTTGAATCATTATATTTATTTTATTTACTAGAAAATATATTTACATTAAAAAAGGTATATTACTCTGTCATTTGTTACGTTAATGTTGACGAGGACCTTAATAAGGACGTAAATATTTTGCATTGGGCCAGGGTGGTGAGTTATCGCCCAATCCCTCAAATTAGTGATGTATAATATATAAAATACGGCTTAAGCTATGAGTGGGGAGCTATTTGGCATTGTTTTTTTTTAATTTTTTATATGTTATTGTTATAATATGTATATTTATGCCAATTTTTTGTTTCTTAGATCAAGAACGCCAAAATGGCCATTTTACGAAAAAATCACAGTCGAGATGTAATAAGCCTCTTAATTCATTCATTTCAATAATTATTTATCATAATAGTTTTTGGTCACTTGTGCCTATGAGCTGTTCAGATGTTCACAAGGGCAACCAAGAGACTATTATGTGGTGTTCCTGTTAATAAAACAACTATAATGTATGATTTTGTTTTCCACTTAACTCCTGTTTGTTCAGAGCAGACTCTTTGTCATGTTAGTATTTTTCTTAGGACTATGTCAGGCACACTATATTAGTTAGATAGTATGTCTCAAGTAAACATTTTTCATCATACCGCAGTGTGTGGGGAGCTATTTGCATTGTTTGGTCTCTCCGGCGTCACCAAGTCAAATATCACAGGATCGCGCGACAAAACGCAACTGAGTGTCTACTCTCTTTCTCCGAAACGAAATTTCGGCTGATTTTCGTTTGCTATTAGAGCGCTTTCCATTTTTATTGAAATTTCAAACAATTTTTTAAAATTGAAAATTGAAAAAGACTGTCGAGAATTTCCACGAGTAGGATTCGAACCCACACCCTTCTGGCAATCCGGGCCAGTTGCTCTTTCCAGTTGAGCTACCGTGTTTTTTCGATACTGTTCTTTTTCAATTTATAATTTGTTCGCACCAAAATTTGCGTTCAAAATATAAACAATCCTACTAATAGTATAAACGCGAAAGTTTGTAAGTATGGATGGATGTTTGTTACTCTTTCACGTAAAAACTACAGAATAGATTTGGATGAAATTCGGCATACAGATAACTTATAACCTGGATTAACACATAGAATACTTTTTATCCCGATATTTCAACGGAAACGGGAACCACGCAGGTGAAACCGCGAGCGGCCCATAGTAACATTATAATTTTCTAAAAATAATTCATCTAAATGCCAAACCTATTTTGTTTGAACGAAATTTCGGAAGGAATGGAAACCGCTGTAAGTAGCAAACGAAAGCCGGCCGAAATTTCGTTTCGGAGAAAGAGAGTACGTCCTCTGATATCACCACCGTTTCACAATATAAACAATACTCGGATCAACCGTATCGGGCTACAGAAAAACATTCGGTTTTCTGTAGTGGGAAATGTTTGAGTCTCGGATTTTCTGTAGCGTTTCATTTTGCTTTTATTATTCCTTAGCAGGAATGCGTTTGGTTTTCATCATACCTAGTAGGTGACGGGTTAAAATGAATTCGTGGTTTTCTGCTTTGTTAAAGGTAATTTTACACGCCCTATGATTTTTGCAGAACTTGTTTTCTTTAAGGGAGTCCTGCACGAAATTGTATAATTTTATGTATTTTTAAGTCACTTGTACTATGCGCTGAATTAGTTAAATACATTAAAAGAACTTATGTGAGTTAGCCTGATTATTGCAAAAGGTCATGGCCTTGTTGAAATTTGAAACAAATTCTTGAAACAATAACAAACAAAACATAAATGTAATGACTCCTAAAAACATATTTTGTTAGACAACTTTATTAATATTACGCATGAAACAATAATTCTTACATGAAAATATTTGTAGGTTGACTGATATTCCGCAGGGCACCCTTCTATAAAAGGTAAATTTAAATTATTGACATAAGCACGTGATGGTTTTGCACATTTCGCAGAATAAGAACATTGCTTTTATTAAATTACTAAGTCTAAAACTTCAAAGCAGAATTGTTCTAATTATGAATATCATTATGATTTTGCGATCGCGCGGCACCCACTTATCTAAGGAAAAATATTTTTTTGGACATGTAAATAAATGGATTATGTATTTTAAAATGTTTTCAATTGATAGTAATTATCATAATACGGATTCACACATTTTACTCTCGCTCTCAGACATCTTCTTAACTAAAAATCTTCTGGCTAATTGCCCTTATGACGCTAGACTTTTCTATGATACTGAGAGGGCAAGTAATAATAAAAACAATATTGCTTTTGCGGCAGAAATAGGTATTATGGTGGTCGCCATACTGTCGGATTCTGGGCAGAATCCTAAAACAGAACAATATTTTTTAAGATTATATGATGATTGATGATGATAATGCCCAGCGGGCTGCAAAAGTAGTACCCGGGATTTCTGGGTCTGAAACCCGTGGTAAAAACACAAATTTACATAGGCGGATTAAGTTATGATACATATTATGCAGGGTTCAATTAGGCATATTTATTTATCGAATGTTAAATTACATTCCCGGGGGACAAACTCGGGGATATATTACCAAAAAATATTGCAGAAACTGAATAATCAAAAAATATTTCTTTATATACGAGGGGCGTTCAAAATATTCTCGGTATTGATACGTTACAACCTCTTTTATATATATATTTGTTACTGGCCGCTAAGATTCATCCATTGCCATTAAAAAAAAGTAAAATTGGAACCGAGATGTTCTTTTGTTTTTCTGCAATTGCCGAACAAACATGAACACCATGAGCGAATTAACAATTTTAACGAAATTAGAGCACCGATCCGTCATAAAATTCTTGACAAAACAGGGTAAAAAATCAAAAAACCATAAAAGAGGAAATGGATTGTGTTTACCGTGAGTCTGCTCCTTCTTTATCTACTATTCAAAAATGGTCAAGCGAATTTAAGCGTGGAAGGGAGAGTATTGAAGATGACCCTAGACCTGGCCGGCCTGTAGTGGCTACCTCACAAGAAAATATTGATAAAGTGGAAAAACTTATATTGGAAGACGGCCGAGTGAAGGTAAAATCTATAGCTCAAGTAACCAATCTCTCTATTGGTACCGTACATGACATTATACATGACCATCTTAATATGTCAAAAGTAAGTGCAAGATGGGTTCCGCGAATGCTGACGCTTCTTCAAAAGGATATGCGTGTGGCTTGCTGTTCAGATTTTATCGACCTGTGTGGTGAAAATCCCGATGAGGTGCTGCAAAAAATAGTTACTGGAGATGAAACCTGGGTTCATCATTATGACCCAGAGAGCAAACAGGAGTCCATGCAGTGGCACATTAAGGGTTCAGCTCATCCCAAGAAGTTCAAGGTAATCCCGTCAGCTGGCAAGGTCATGGCCACAATATTTTGGGATTGTGAAGGAGTTTTGCTTATCGATTATAAAGAAAAAGGTGTAAATATCACAGGGCAGTACTACGCTAACGTTATACGTCAATTAAGAGATGCGATCAAAGAAAAGAGGCGAGGAAAGTAAACCAAAGGTGTTCTGCTTCTGCATGACAACGCCCCTGTCCATACTGCTCATATTGCCAAGGCAGCTATTGTTGAATGTGGGTTTGAAACTGTTACTCATCCACCCTATAGTCCGGACTTAGCCCCAAGCGACTTCTTTTTGTTCCCCAATCTTAAAAAGGATCCGCGTGGAAATAAATTTTCTGACGATGAAGCGTTGAAGACGGCCGTGGAGGAGCATTTTTACACCAAAGATAAAAAATATTTTTATGAGGGATTAAAAAAAATAATTGATCGATCTTATAAGTGTATGAACATAGGGGGGGAGTATATTGAAAAATAAAAATATCAAACTTTTCGTACTTGTTTGTTTTTATCCACATACCGAGAATATTTTGAACGCCCCTCGTACATACATATGATCACGACCATTATCCCCGAAGGGTTAGTCAGAGACCAGGCAATGAGGAGCGCAGTCCTCTGCCATAGTCCACTTTTCACCAAATAGCGACTGCACATGTGCTCAGCGTGACAGGTGGTGAGCTTTGCCGCTTTATGCAGTTGGATGTATGTGCAGTCTTTAGTCCGTTAGTCGCCTTTTACGACACTCAAGGGAAGAGAGGGGGTGGTAGTATTCTTTCACCGCTACGCGACACGGTTGTATTAGTTACTCCGAAGGGTTAGTCAACCGTATAAGCAGTCCTCTGCCATAGTCCACTGTACACTAAATAGCGACTGCACATGAGCCGTGCCATGTAGCAGCTCATTAAAAGGATACTACTACCACCCTTTCTTTTCCCTTGGGTGTCCAAAAGGCGACTAACCGACTAAAGGCTGCACATACATCCGACAGCATAGCAGCATAGAGCGGCGATGGGCTCAGCATCTGTCATGCCGAGCACATGTGCAGTAGCTACTTTGTAAAAAGTGGACTATGGCAGAGGACTGCTTTTGCGGTCCTCATGGCCGAGTCTCTGACTAACCCCTCGGGGATAATAGCCGTGATTATAAGTACGTATGTTTCATATTGAGCATCTAATTTAATATACAGAACACAACACAATTAAAATAGAGAAAATAGCTTACTGCCACACGTATCAGTTTATAGAATAAGTGTACATTCATAAAGGACAATAAATTAAAAAGCAAGCCAACCAATAAAAATAATACAGACGAAAATAAAAGATGACAAGATGTCTAGATGCCAGTCACGGAATCCCGGCGGCCAAATCCCTGGAAAGAAATAGCTTTTGCACAATTATGTTTTATTATTATAAATGACAAAGTCTGGATTATTGAATTATCATTCCTTTTAAAGTTTATTCGGCGCTCTGCAATCTCTGTAATCCTATTACTGTTAAACAAAAAGCATTAAAAAAACTGGTGAAGACATCTTATATTGGCTGGACGTGAGACGTGTCGTGTTCTTCGGAATTCACTTTAAGCCTAAAAGTAGTTTTTGATAGATGTATGTCGTTATACACCACCAAAACGGGCGCGTGTCTTGCACTCACCCGTGGTACTACCGATGGTCCTACTGGTAGTACCACGGGAATTTTTTTTTGCCCGACGATTTTGCCCAATTTTTTTTTTACTACCTCCTTGGTTGAGTGGTTTGTACGTTGGTTTTCATAGTGTCGCCATCTCTGAGGTCCGATCGCTGGTCGGGTCAATTTAGAAATTATTGTTTTTCTAAATTGTTTCGGGTCTGGGTGTTTTCTATGAATAATAAGTATGTAGGTATTTAAGTATTTTCAGTATGTTTATCCGTTGTTGTCTAGTAACCATTTAACGAGTTTCATAACGAAGCTTCTCTTATAGATAATTGGTGTGAGTGTAGGGAAGTTTATTTATTTATTTAGTTTAGGTCTACTATCCTGTCTGGTAGTACCACGGAAGAGTTTACATTACCCGTGGTACTACTTATCAATTTAATATTTCCTACAAACGTAATTCGAGTTATTCGTGTCGCTTTTTGTTCATGATGGCTACGTCTAAGCCCAGCCCAGCAGTAGGATGTTAATATGCTGATGACGATAATTGGTAGATGATCGAAAACGATAAAGTCGATCACCGCACTACGTTTTTTAGAAGTATGTAAAGCTGTTTTAACATACTACCAGCTGTTTTAAACAATCGTTTCCACCTTCCTGTGATTCTAAGGAATTGTTAAAAAATCTGATCTTTATCCTTGTCTACGTTATATAGGAGAAGATTTAAGCAAGATTTCAGCTATCTAGGTCATAACGTTTGGGCTGATCACGGGGATCCCCTGGGGGATCGGGTTAGGGGATCCTAGTGGACGAAATGAAGTTTATTTTTTAAAATATATATAGTTTGACTAAACAAAAATATTAATACAGACTGTATGATTTGCCACATAAAAAAACTAAGTTTTAGGTTCGTTTTCAGGTTCGTTTATTGTTATTCAGTAAAAAATCATAAACAAGTACGTCCTTAAACATTTTTTTCCTGTAATTTGCACACTTCACGTCACAATTCCTAAAAGCGTACTCCAAATAGGTACGAAGGTTTGATACAAAACCATCATGAAGTTATTGGCCACTGAATTGTTAACAATTTTCATAGTCAAATAAATTCACTTCAGTTCATTGGCTTTGTTATCAAAGAAACCGAATAAATGATAATATGATTAGTACCTACATAGCCAAGGCGTTATTCAAAAGGAAAAACATTGAAATTAAAAATGACAAAAAACAGCACCAATCTGTTTGATGTACAAGAATTTTCGGTTTTCAAATAGTCACCTTTGTCTCTGAATGTGGGTCGGGAGGACCACGATATGCATAGATAAAAAAGGTGGGAGGACTCTTTATAAATACATTAGATAGTGTGAGATATATTGAGAGACGTAATAAAATCGCACCCGTGATTATCAGAAATAGCAGTACCAATGTTTTTGATGAATATCACAAGTCAATGCGTTTTTTCGAGAGCTGCTTAAATACAACAGAGTTCTAGTTTTTACAGACTTGGGATAAGTTAAGTAAAGTTAACTAGACAGGTTGTCTCCCGTTCAAAGAGCGGGTGCGCCCGCGTAGACAAAGAGGTTGGAAAAAACTGTGGCTAGTCGATTGCTAGCCCGAGTAGGAATTTAGGCTATATACTTTTAGGTATCCCCCATTGTTTGCGGTTCAGCCTGGCCATATGAACAGGCTATGGATTGCACATTGGTCGACCTGAAGATCTTGCATCCAGAGAGCAGGTAGGCCAGTCAACTAATTCGAACTATCGACATCGCCCTTCCGAAGTATGTTAAAGTATAATGTTATGAGACCGATGGAGCGTCGCAGGGGTTTAAGTAAAACACACTTAACTAGTTTCCCCAGTACCGCGGATATGCGTAAATAATTTACCCTCTGAAACAGTTAAAGTTACGTATTCTTGAGTTTCGTAGAGCATGGTAATAATCTCATAGCAAGCTTATATTAGACCAAACTTCAGATGGATCTGATTCAAAAATGCTAAATATAATTGTTCACTATGGTGTGACACGATATGAGAGTTGCTTAACGTCGTCGTCTCAATAGTTCATGTCCTAAAACTTCTAATCAGTCCCAGTCCAATTTTGAAAGCTCTTAGCCAAATTACAAAAAATATCTATAAAATAAGAAATAAATGCCTTAAAGATATTCTACAAGAATAATAGTAAATACAAAGTTGAGTTGAATTTGATCGTATGCAAAAATATTCATGGAATAATATTATTAAAGAATACTTCGTCCCGTTTGCATTCAAATAAATTTATTCAATAAGATACTCCTTCCGGGTATTTCTGTTAATTTGTAGCTTGCAAAATGTATTTCATAGAAACTGTTAGAAAGTTGTAGGGATCTCATTACCCTGCAAAGTTAGAAAGGATTTCTTCGTATCTCGGAAAGTATGCAAGAAAATAATTATGAAAAGAGAAGCATACGAACAACAAAAGGTGACGAGCATCATTATTTCGTATTTCTGTTCGGAGTTTTTCATCCTTTTACTTGAAGTTTGACTCCTCCATATTGATATTTCAGAACGTTGACGTAATTTTGTTTAGTTTCCATCTTTCTCCGTTTAGTTATGTGTTTCTGAGTTTTTATAAGCAAGAACATGTTATAAGACACATCGACTTTTGCAATGTTATATTATTTTTAACGATGACTTTACTCTGTACACAGATACTGCAAAAGGTTGTTAGATTATATTATATGCAAAATAAATGGGCTTCAAATCTACATCATTATCAAAGGTTAGAAAATGCATTTTCCGTTTGTAGTTGACGATTGAAACGTGATTGTAATCTACCAACAGAAAAAGAAAAAAGATTCATATATTGTATAGTTGAGCGGTTGAAGAGAAAACGGTAATTTTTTTTATAAAAGAAGAGGCAAACAAGCATGCGGGTCACCTGATGGAGAGTTATCACCGCCCCCATGAACACCCGCAAAACCAGAGGAATCGCAAACGCTTTGCACCGCACCGAATGCCATTATTTCACGCCGGATATTCATGGGGAGGGTGGTATTACGCAGGGCAAGCCGGGCGAGCAATGCGTGTTGCAACGCAGCATGGCTCTACCACTCAGTCAGTATTTAGCACCACCCAGGGGTCACGTGTAGGGTCTCAAGGGTAAACCTACGGACGTGAGTAACTTTAACATAGTAAATGTCTTAAGAATGAAAAAAAGTGTAAAGTACTTTATTATAATTATTATTTTAACATTTAAAACCCAATATCTCTTATTGCAGAAAAATTATTGTTTGGTAGATTAGCAGTGATCTGTTAAAAGCAATAGCTTTTGTAATTCTACCTGTTTTGCTTTTAGCAATGCTAATGGATTACTGATGTAAAACATACCTGGGGAATTCGAACAAAGGAAGGACTTACTGCTTTTATAAAAATGGATATGCAATATTGCAATAAAAATAAGAATAGAATGCTGAAGCTAATTTACCAGCGTAGTATGCAACGATTCATGTTGGCCAAGTTTATAGCCATCTTTTTTCGTTAGTTCTTTTTGCTTGTGTCCACTAAGAATAAATAGGGTGGATTGGCGTTTCTCATGATCAATTATGTTTTATAGAAACTAAATATCTAAAATATTTGTTATAAAAAATTGAAATTATTAATATTATTAAAGAAAAAAATCGACAATAATACGCATTCATTAAACGGAAATCAGACGCCGTGACGTCACGCCGTGCCAAATGTCATTTTATTGTTGTGACATTTCTATAAAACAAGCCTCGAACGAAACGGATGTTTGGCATGCGGCGTGACGTCATTTACTTAACATGGTGGTCTTAAGTGTTTTTGCGGTAAATTTAAATCGGAATATAAAAACGCAAAATAAATATTGTAAATGATCGATTTTTTGAAAAATAATGTATTCTTAGAGTAAATAAAATAGGTAAACAGGTATCGTTTTAATATGATTATAAGATTTAGTCAGCTAGCCTGTCGTATGTATACGTACAGTCGACCAAGATTAAAAATAAAGTACAGCCTGTATACAGACCCACTGCATGTCAAATCCTCCATCATTAAAATCAAGTCACCGCTACAATTGATAAGTGTTAACTTAATCACCACGCTTTGGTGATCACAAACCGGGGATACATATTATATAATCACGACTATTATCAGGGGGGTGTAGCTAGTGGTGTACAAGACTCGAGCTCTCTGAGTCCTTTTACTTAAGACTTGGAGTCGTTTACAAAGCTTGCGACTCCGAGTTTACGTGAGCCTCTGCGCTCGAGTCTTTTTCTGCGATCGAGCCTTTTTCGGAGCTCGAGTCTTCCTTTGATCTCTAGTCTTTTGTTGTGATGAGTTATTTGATGTTTCAACGTTAACATTTTAATACAAATCAATGATAAGTGTGCTTAAAAAGAAATTATTGTTAATTTAAACATTAATAACACTGATTCAAATTGTAAATGAAAAATAAAATATGATTGATTACAATAGTAGTTAATTATAATTCATCTGAAATCTTGCCTCAAGCTTTTGTTGATGGTGAAGCTTTAAGTATTCTTTTAAAACTCGAGTTATTCTTGAAAGCTCGAGTTCATTTTAAGGCTCGAGCTCTTTTAAAGGCCTGAGTTGTTACTCAGAAAGCTCGCGCTCAACTAGACACGGGACTCCGAGCCTATCGAGCTCCCAGAGCCCTGCAAATCTGACTCGAGTCTCCAAAATTAGAACTGAAAGACCTGAGGTTTGTACATCACTAGGTGTAGCTCCACAGTTTAGGTACGTTCGGCCGGCGCGCCTCCCAGGCAGGCCGCTACGCTCTGTGACGTCATGACGTTAAATCGATATCGAGTCAGCGTTGCATAACGGAATACAAACGCTCGGGTCACACGATAAGTTTCAATTTCGCGTGAAAGTCGTTAGAGAGTGAACCTTCTGTACGGTAGTACTATTAGTTATTCTGTGCTATTATCCCCAAAGGGTTGTAACAAGGCAACTAAAGCCTTGTTGGTTTTTGTGACCTTATTTGTGAATGACATTCTTTTATATTTAGTTTTAAATTTAAAATTCAAATATTTGCTTGCATTCTCTGTCTAGCCTGTGTTTTCATCAAAGCTCTACTCTTTGATGTAAATTCAGTTCAGATTCATCCGCGGAGCTAGAATGAGCTCCTTCTAAATATTATTTCCTTTCGAATTATTGTTATTACGAACAGTGCATTATTATAACTAGGCAGTTCCAGGCATACGTCCTGATAATAATAATATGTTATAACCTAAACCTTTACCTAATCGTGTGTGTGCTAACGCCTTAATTGTGCTTCATATAACAACTAACCATTTATTTAAAATAATATACGTCTGAACTCATCGTGCTGTTATCTTCATTTCACTTCTCCTCATCGTGTCACACCCCCCGTTTCTCCGCAACGTAACACGGTTAGTCAAAGACTAGGCATTGAAGACAGCAAAAGCAGTCCTCTACTATAGTCCACTTTTCACCAAATAGCGACTGCACATGTGCTCAGCTTGACAGGTGGTGAGCCCATCGTCGCTCTTTGCGGTTGGATGTATTTGCAGTTTTTAGTCCGTTAGTCGCCTTTTACGACACCCAAGGTAAGAGACAGGGTGGTACTATTCTTTCACCGCTCCGCGACACGGATACTACCCGGGCTATGCGTCGAACAATCCGAAAAGACACTTTTCCTGACCTGGAAATTGAACCTCCGAATATCGAGCCGAACGCTAGACCACTCGGCCACTGAAGTCGAGGCCGACCATAGGTATGCACTTTAATTAGTTTTGTAACTAAGCTGCTATTGCTAAACAAGCTGTGTGGTGACGGCTTATTAAAATAATACTACCAACCAATCTCTTCCCTTGGGTGACGTAAAAGGCGACTAACGGACTGAAGACTACTCATAGCCGAGCGCTTGACCACTCGGCCACCGAAGTCGAGGCCGACCATAGGTATGCACTTTAATTAGTTTTGTAACTAAAGCTGCTATTGCTAAAAGACCTGTGTAGTGGTGGTTTATTAAAAGAATACTACCATAACAACCCATCACTTCCCTTGGGTGACGTAAAAGGCGACTAACGGACTGAAGACTGCTCAGAGCCGAGCGCTTGACAACTTGGCCACCGAAGTCGAGGCCGACCATAGGTAAGCACTTTACTTAGTTTTGTAACAAAGCTGCTATTGCGCTAAAAGAGTGTGTGTGTTTGGCGGCTTATTAAATAAATATGACCAACCCATCTCTTCTTTTGGGTGTCGTAAAAGGCGCCTAACGGACTGAAGAGGTTTAAATATCCAACTGTTAAAAACGGTCCCTATCTACCGACCTCAATAGATAGGGTATCGCAACTGGAACTACTGGTCCGGTTGTGTTTTCAGAGGTACTACGGGGTTCCGGTTCTAGCCCCCCGCTGGTCGTGCCTTTAACCAGGCGCCTCCGGCGGGATCCGGACATGGGTTGGACTCGTAGTGGCGTGTGGTTAGCTGTAGAGCTTGGGAATGTTCGTTTGTCCTGGTATTGTGTGCCAGGACTTCCAAACTCGTGCACAGCGAGCGGGGCCTAGTAGCGGTCTATGAGGGGCCAGAAGCGAAAAGTCCTGCGGGGAACGTGAGTTTCCCTTATAGTTGGCAGCTTTGTCCGGTGGTTTTCATTGGACATTGGTGTTGACATATGGACGTGGGAACTGGCTAGGCGCCCGGATACACGTGTTCACGGGGAAACTCTCCCGAGACACTAGTCTTATGAGTACCGAATGAAGAGCGCGCTTCGGTGGGCACTGATTTGGCGTCAACACCTAACGCAGATGGTCTCCTGCGCAAGTGTTCTACTGGCGCAGGGACGTCTGGCACTTCTTGCATAACCTAACGATTGGTCTCGAGGTGCCAGTACAAATAAAACTCAGTGAATAAGGAGAGGGGATGTTAAATACGGTGATGGGCTCACCACACTTAGTACAAAATATGCGGTTGATATTTGGCGATACGTCGATTGTGGACAAATGTTGCGGTTTCATTGCCTAGTCTGACTTTTGGGTATCATAGTCATGAATGTATGTATGTATGTGATTAAAGGACATGCAATGTAAAAACTACTTCTAAAGCTTCTAAAACAGTGTTGCGTAGCGGTGAAAGAATACTACCAGGGGGTGGTAGTATTCTCTTCTCTTGGGTGTCGTAAAAGGCGACTAACGGACGAAAGACTGCACTTTCTTCCGAAAGCATAGAGCGGCGATGGGCTGCTGTTTGGTGAAAAGTGGACTATATTAGAGGACTGCTTTTGCGGTTCTCATTGCCTACTCTCTGACTAACCCTTGGGGGATGGTAGTCGTAATTATATGTATGTACGAGTATGTATGTGTACTTTAACCCTGTCATTATTAAACGATGATTAATGTTACACTTAAGATTAAATTGACGCTGTCTCTACCTTTTTTTCTTTAAGGGGGTGCCGCGCGATCTCAAAAACTGACATAAGTCTAGACTTTAAAGTAAAATCAATCATATTGATGAGATATTTAAAATTAGAACAATTCTGCTTTGAAGTTTCAGACCTAGTAATTTGATTAGAGCAATGTTTTTATTCTGCGAAATGTACAAAACCATCACGCGTTTGTGTTAAAAATTAAAATTTACTTTTTTGAGATGGGGGTGACCTGCGGAATATCAATACAGATATTTTCATGTAAGAATTATTGTTTCATGCGTAAAATTAAGAAAATTGTCGAAAAGAAATGTTTTTAGGAGTCATTAGATTTATGTATTGTTTGTTATTGTTTAAAGAATTTGTTTTAAATTTCAACAAGGCTACGACCTTGTGCAATGATCAGGCTAACTTACGTAAGTTCTTTTCATGTATTTAACTAATTCAGCGCATAGTACAAGTAACTTAAAAATACGTAAATTTTCATAATTTCGTGCAGGATCCCCTTAATAAAAACGAGACAGCGTCACTTTAAACCGAGGCGTAACATTTAGCCATTTTTATTAATAAGACGGCCAAAACTTATTGTATAGCACGCCTCTGTAGACTACTGACACCGGTAGCTATAGCATATAAATAAAATCAGTGGTCTAAGGTGGGTTCAGTACCAATTTTAAGGAATTTTCGGTGACCACTTAAAAGCCGCGTCTCCGTCAACATACAAGCAACGTTGCACTAATAAATTAAGTAACTCTTGAAACCAAGCAATAATCTCTGAAATCGCTTCAAACTGTTCAACGGCAACTGCTGTAGGTGGTCATGGGTGGTGAATGCTGATGTAACTGCTATTATTTTCTACAGTCAACAGAATATACTACATTAATAAAAAAATATATTAAATTTGTTTATACTCACTCTCTAGACACATTCTTGACCAAGATGGTATTCTTTTAAATCTCTTTAATATGGTAAGATAAACATAGAAAAAACAACCAGACACGAAATCAATTTAGAGAAACAGTTTTTCTCCAAATTGACCCAGTTTTTTTCTAAATTAACCGCCTCTGTGGTCTAGTGGCTAAGCCACCGGTTTCAGACCCAGAGGTCCCGGGTGCGATTCCCAGCGGAACACATCTTTGTGTGCTCGGTTTGATTGGTGGTAGGGATGTTAAGTCCGCCTTGCTAGCTACTACCATCTTATCTAAGTCTGTCGCCATAACAACGATGTTTATAGCATTGTTGTGTTCCGACAGTTTGAGATAAAATAGCCAGTTCCTCAGTGGTTGAGGATTCCGGGTAAAGCGCGCTTCCACCTTCGGCCTTATCGTCACTTACCATCACATGAGATGAAGATGAAGCGCTTATCCATTGCCGAAAAAAATAAAAAAACGCGACCGGGAATTTAACCCGGGACAGCTCAGAGATGGCGCGACGCCAGACCCAGCATGCTAACCACTCGACCACGGAGGTCGTCGTATATGATTAATTAATATAATTTAACTGCAAGTGAGTGATTGTGGCAAATGACCGACACTGTCTGAGTGGTAGAGTTACGCTGCGTTGCAAGTTGCAACACGAATTGGGCCGGCTCGCCCGGCGTAATACCACTCTTACGGAATGACGGTGTGAAACAGAAGCTCTAGCTCTAGCTCTATGACGGTGTGTTTTATAGTGATTTTTCAAAGTTATGTTTTCTAACAAACTAAATTAATTAAAATAATGCACATCATGAAACATGCTTTATCTTTACTAACACGCATGCGTCAATAAAAATATAGCTCAGTGTGCTCCGAGTTTAGTGTGTATGTTCGGCTATCTTTGTGTACCAAAAGCACTTTATCAGTATGTTATTAAACAATATCCCCACGTACTATTGTTCACGTGGGTGGCCTGAGCCTCGGGTTACCATTTACGAATTTGAAAACTCTTGACAAAAAGACTGACATTATGATAAAAGTCCGTAAAAGTACTTTTTATGTTTTGTTTTTAGATGAGTGGTAGAGCTACGCTGCGTTGCAAGTTGCAACACGAATTGGGCCGGCTCGCCCGGCGTAATACCACACTCTCACGGAATGACGGTGTGAAACAGAAGCTCTAGTAACTGTTGCTGTTGTGTTTCGTCCAGTGAGTAAAGGTGCCGAAGGCCCATCTCTGCCCCCTCCGCCCCTGACACTTCCTACTCCTTCCTAGAGACCGGCAACGCATCTGCGACTCCTCTGGTTTTGCGGGAGTCAATGGGTTGCGGTGATTACCTTCAATAAGGCGATTTGCCTGCTTGTCTGGTTAATTTACACATTAAAAACAATCTTGGAATACATTTTTACATATAAACCCGACCATTATCTCCGAAGGGTTAGTCAGAGACTAGTAATGAGTACCGCAAGTCCTCTGCCATAGTCCACTTTTCACCAAATAGCGACGGCACAAGTGCTCAGCGTGACAGGTGGTGAGCCAATCGCCGCTCTATCCTGTTGGATGTATGTTCAGTCTTTAGTCCGTTAGTCGCCTTTTACGACACCCATGGAAAGAGAGGGGGTGGTAGTTTTTTTCACCGCTACGCGACACATTGGCGGTGATTACTTTCCATCAGGTGACCCGCCTGCCCGTTACTTTCCATCAGGTGACCCGCCTGCTCGTTTGGATCCTTTAAGGTTGCTTCACACATATCAGTGGAGTCACAGTGCCGGCACAGTGAAAAATATTCTTTCATACATTCTTTATGAATTTTTAAAACCGAATACGTCCGTGATTTGCCGGTGGCGGCACTGACACTGAGAGCAATATCACTGACAAGTGGGGTTGCGGTCATAGAGATTGTATGAAAAACACTTAGCCGGTACTGTGTTGGAACTGTGGCTTCACTGATATGTGTGAAGCAACTTTTACACGTTAAAAAAAATCTTGTAATAAAACATAGATATCAATCAGCATTTGTTTATATCTATAGAATACAATACTATTTGTACTTACCACCATTGCTTCTTTAGGTATTGTATGAAATATATTATCGATTCGCATGCAAAAGTATCGTAAATTACACCGTCCTTAATTAATATAGATAAAGTGAGCTAAGAATAAAGGAATTACACCTCTAATTATTTATAATAACTTAATTAATGGCTTCGCGTTTAGCATTAAACCAATTTTAAGTGGTATATACTTTTAAGTACATTTAGTATTGTACGGTAGATTGAATTAAAATGGAGTCTCATAACACGTGTTGTTGCATAAAGAACACGGGAGAAACTCGTCACCTCTAATTACCTCCGAAGGCAATGTTTAATTATACAGTATACAGGCTGTCCCGTGTCAATATGTATCGGGGTATAAATGTCAAAGCGGTGGGGTAAAGTATATTCACAAACACAGATCAAGGCTGTTGTGCCTTTGAATAATTCATTTAATCCATTTAATAGGACTAGTACAAAGGGACATAAACGTCTGTCAGCTTCTTCGAGATTAACATTATCTTACAAATCTCAAATAGTCATCGATGTGTCAAGCTTTTGATGTACTTGTGAAAATCGTTGGAGGAAATAGCACTTTCGCGCATATCATAGAGACAGAAGACATTGACCCGAACATGCAGCTTGATCGCTACCTACATGATGATGAATGCAAAGATTACAACGATTTCTAAGCTTTGCATTTGATGTTACAGTAAGTTTATTGTTTACCATCATGTAATAAACGAAAAGTTAAATTAGGAAAAGGAAATAAAGAAAGTTAGTGAGTTTTTAGTTACAAGGAAATTATAAAATTATAAATTAAAACTAAAACGTTATGACAGTTTTTGTTTAAAATAAATAGATTTCGTCGGTTGTTAAGGTTGAGTTGTTGGGTAAAGTATCCTTCATATTATGAACCCTTTGGGGGTCCAAACCCAGAAAGAAAGGTTTGAAACGTCAGGATAAACTATAATGTAAAATTTAACGCAAGTAGATTTGTAAAGTGTTTAATTTCACTGTGTTCGTGTCCACGAAAATTAACAATTACATCTACATTTATCTCTACATAATAAGAACCGACTGAATAAAATTTTGTTACTGTCTTGACTGTAATTTTTTTGAACAGGCATGCTTTAGAGATTTTCTTTGTGCACTATAAAACGCATATAATAGGGCATAAAAAAGGTCTCTATAATTAGTTCCTGTTCCAAAAATGTACAGTAAAGTCGGTTACAATATTTTATGTTATGCAATACCGACGAAGGGTACGTCAGGTTAATGTTGATTTACTATTTTGACGGTAGCGTACCCGAACTAAAACCTAAAATAGAACACACAGCGTGAGGGGAATAAAATGTACAAGGCATTGTAAGATTTAAACTTTTTATTACCACTTTTAATACTACAGTCTTTATTCTAGTTTTAACGGATTGTGATGGATTCAAAACAGACGTTAACTTAAATTGGTACGCTGATTATAAATCTAAATGAATTTGATATTTTCGTTTATAGTATTATTATTATGTTACCCTACATACTATAAATACTTACATATTGATGCTTTCCCAGAGTATAAACATTCGTTTGGCATATTTATTATAAAAAGAAATAGATACCTTTTTATACAATAACATCTACTAAAGTCATTATAAGTTATTTAAATTAGTAATTTACAACGTATCTATGGTTATTCTAAAACTTTACAATTATTTATATAAAAAATCACAATAAAAATTTCGCTTATAAATAAAATACTCAACGTTAAACGTTTTCAAAAAGGTATACTAAAGAAAATCTTTTCATTATACAAATCAATCATTAAATTGAAAACACGTTCAATTAAAATATATATAATTATATTTTTATCAACATAAGTATATTTTATTACTTTAGTTAAATAAATAAACTTTGCGAGTTTAAAACCTAGATTTATAATCACAACATTTCAAACAAAACGATTGTAATATATACAAAATTCCTTATCGCTTATCAATATTCGTTCACCATACACCTGCATATAGGTACTTAACATGGCCGTGCACAAAGCTGTTTCTACAAGATGCCGTTGGTGACGTACAACTTTTTCGATTATATCACACATTTCGTTATTGATGGCTCGTAGTTATAATAATTCATTCCTGTCTGTCAAACTTCCGCTGAAGTTTCAAAGACGATGAAGGCATAAAAGGTTTCATCCCAAGGTGAGTGGCATGCTATTCATGAGGGAATCAAATTGGAAAAATCCGATCATGTAACGGTCTAACTTGATACAAGTTTTTTAGAACGCGTATTTATACGATTGCCATTCATTCTCGCTTCGATTGTGATTTAGTTTTATCTGTATTGATGTCCATGTCAGTGGTTTGAACTTCAATATTTGGTGTGTTGAAATTGTCATAGGATATATATTGGGGTACTTGTTGCGCTTCTGCCTTTGCTATCACTGGACGCTTCTTTGTTTTGATATAGCCCAAAGCTGACACAAGGACGACAAACACTATAAAACCGATGCAGCAGAACACAACTAAGCTAAGTCTTCTCGTTAGCATATCAGCAATCCCCATGTAAGTATTCGAGAAGGGGCTGTCCATTGCTGCGCTGAATATTTCAATTGTTCTCACATTAGTGCATTTACAAGCTAAAGAATCGTTCATGTAAGGTCGCAAATGGTTAAATATAAGCTCGTCACCATATATACTGTTACTTGTGATTTCTGGGATAGGAGCTACCCTGGCGTCGGGTAATGATGACCCTGTTGAAGAAGTGATGCCCAGGTTTCCGATTGCTAAAACGCATATGGTATATCGTAGGCCAGGTGACAGATGGTTTAGTCTAGTAGATCTGACACTGGTGTTTAGCGTTTTACCTCGTATCTGTAATAAAAACGTCAATTGTTAATGTGAAACAAAGCTTGTATTATCTAATAATATGTATATTTGGAATTGACATAATATATACATATCAAGATACGATCACTGATCTAGTGAAAATGCTCTTTCTACAAACTTCTGCCCATCTAGAAACAATTACATAAAGGGCGGCTCGAAAACAATTTGCGAAAGATTATGTTATAGTTCGAGAATATGGATGAGAATCTCCAGGTGTTTGAAATTCAAAATTCGTCGCATAACGGCTATACCGTTAGTACCGATAGTCCGCCGCTCACATGAGATAAAGATTCAAAGATTATCGACATTTCTTATGCCAAAGCTTTACTTGGCTCAGCGTACCTATTTCGTCTATTTGCCATATTCCATGTTCGCCGGAACAAGGCAATGTGGACAGGACCTGTCTGTTTATATGGGCTATATTTGCTAAACCAAGATAATACCCTCATAGAGTAAATACGTCCACTCGTTGGTTTTAGTGACATATCATTTGAAGGGTGGTCCGTTTACACTTGAGACGCTTAGTAGCATAGTAGCACATAGAGTAGTATAACTTAACTAGTTAAGTAACTATTAACCAAACAGAATACCTAGATCAATAGTAAATATAAACCTAACCATGTCTAAGTTATCTGATGTTCACGCTTAGGTTTGCAGTTTTGGTGGTTATTTTAATATTGGCCAAACGCAGCAAAATACTGTTATATGAATACATGAGTTTAAGGTTTGTTTTTCTAGATAGTAAAGCTTTGATCGAAGCAGTAAAGAATGACATGTAGCAGAGTATAAATCTTCAAACTCCGTAATAACAAGTGAACAAAAACAGGTGCTGTAAAATTACAATTACAATTAATTATTACATTCATAATTATTATATTATATGCCTCTTTTCTATATTTAACTTTTTTGGTATGACAACAACGCTGATATCGATTTGAAAAAGAAAGCAACTTTTATTATTTTATTTTATTGAAATAAGATAATGAGTTAGGAGATAATTGTAAACTGTAATTAGTAGTTATTTCTTTACTTTGTAATTTTTATTCTGTCAAATTATTTAAAATAGGTACTAGGTAAAACCTTGAATGCAGAAGTAGTAAATTTTATAAAATGCCATTACTAATTTATTGAAAAAAAAAAATTATTTTTTGTACTTTACTCGTATCTAGGTTTTACTTATTAATATATTTGTAAACCAATTAATTACTGTATTGTTTTTTATAGACAAAAAGTTCTCATCGAACAATTTATTGTAAAGTCAGTCGTACTTGCAGCTACGGGTCTGAGCCCAGAATATAATATTTCCTTGGCATTAATTACCTACAATTTATACCACATGCTGGTATTTTGCGTGAAACATAATCTTTTTACCATTTCATCAAACGGTGAAAGAATTGTATGAAACGTTGTAAAAAGGGAAGATTTAAACGGATTCACGGTACAGCCAAAATATCCACGAGAGTGAAGCATAAATATTTTTTATGGTCCATTGAAGTGATGCACAGCCTTTGTATTCAAATGTTTGTTGTAATGGAAGTTGAGCGCGTTTTATTATATAAGTTTACTCAAACATAACAAGGCATAATTTATGTGTACGTGCAAAAATTACTCTTTAGTAGCAATACTCTAAATCAAGCCTTTCACGATGAAAAGGAAATGAAGAATAATGGAGTACGCAACGTGATACTTACGATGCTCGGGTTTTGTTCACTGAAGTAAGCCACTTGATACCCGCTTAAGCCACTTTGGTTGCGACCCTGCCAAGACACGACTACGGAATATGTTTGGATATCTTGTATTGCGACTCTGTTTACAACAGGCACATTGCATAGTTTCTGTGACGGCAACTGGATGAAACTATTACCATGAAGTTCTTCTGGGTGTTCGCAGCGTAAATTACTGCTCCGTTTTAAGACAATTTTATAATGATCCTGCATCCATCTCCATACATTTTGAGAGTCACAGTTGCAAGTTAGCGGGTTTTCTAGAAATAATATGTTTTGTTAGAACACATCACATGATTTATAACAATGATAAAGTTATAAAATCTTTTATACATACCATCAAAAGACAAAGTCTTAATTTGTGTCTCTAAAAGCGAAAGCATTTTCATTTGAATTACTTCAAAGTAATTGTGACTCAAATCTATAAAGGAGATTTTGTTCAAACTCTGAAATGCGTCAGACGATATCGCCGACAGCCAGTTACCACGCAAGTATAGTTCGGTAAGAGCTTGCAGTCCTCGGAACACATCTTTGTTTATTCTCGTTATGTGATTGAAAGAGAGATCTAACTTTTGTAGACTCTGCAGATCTGATGTAAATTCTTCAAGCTCTCTAATGATATTCTGAGATATATTCAACAAACGCGTGGAATATAATCCTTGGAGTCTCTCTCTAGGAATGTTTTCCATTTGGTTTTGGCTTAAATCCAGTATATGTAAATTGTGCAGCTTTGAAAATGCACCAGGCGACAGTCGGACTATAGAGTTTCTAGTCAATATCAACCTTTTGAGAGACGGAAAGTTCTCGAAATCTCTACTTGTAATAATAGTTAGATTTGTTCCAGTAACAACTAACTCTTCTAATTGCGGGAACTGTTTGCTTGGATAAGTTTGTAACAACTGTGTTAGTGAATTAGATGACATATTCAGCGTTGTTAGTGTTGGTAGTACAGCCTCTGATAAACCGTTACTGGGTATGTATTTAAACACATTATGGGATAAATCAATTTCTTTCAAGCCTAATGAATGTTGAAAGAAGTTCGGTGGAAGAACTGAAAGCATGTTTCTACTTAAATTCAATGTCACTAAATTTTTTAAGGCAGGTGAATTAAACCCATTCAAAACTGATATGTGGTTGTCACATAAATTTAACGTCCTTAAGTTTTGCAAGCCAATGAACTTAAAGAAGTCTACGCTACCCAATTGGTTTTGACATAAATCCAATATTTCTAACGACGTAACGTTAAACAAAGCCACGTGTGGGAAATCAGTAAAATTATTTCCCTTCAAGTTTAGCTCTTGTAAAATGGTTGTATATGCAAATACATCTTTGTGTATATCCTTTAAGTTATTAAATGCTAGATTTATACGTAACAGATTTTGGTTTTTAATAAACGTTGCAGGTGGCAGTTGCGATATGTTCGACATTTCCAAGGAAAGTGCTTGTAATGAAGGCAAATGTGAAAACGTTCTGTTTTCCAGAGTTGTAAAGTTATTTTTAGATAACGTTAAGGATTTCAGTCCTGGTATTTGAACTTGAATAACATCTTCCCAAGTAAGCAGATTGTTATTCATTTCTAAGTCACTTAAATTTGGCAAACTTTTTAGTGAGTCAGCTTCGATGATTGATACAGAATTTTTGTTCAGTCGAAGTTGTCTGATTGGAAGGGACGAAATGTCGAAGTCGAAAACGATTATTTCGTTTTGTGACAAATCTAGCACCTTTAGCTTAATTAAAAAACTAAAGGTGTCTTTAGCTATTTGATTTATATGATTGCAATGTAAGTACAGTTCTTCCAACGTTACAAGCTTATAAAATGTTTCATTACTTAATTTCAGTAACTTATTATTACTAACATCTAAGAATTTCAACCTTTTTAGGTGCATAAATGTCTTATTCTCTATATGTACAATACTATTATTTTTTAAATACAGCCTTTGAATATTTAACAAATCATTGAATAGGTTAAAAGTTAACATTTTTATATTGTTTTGGCTGAGCCACATTATTTGCACATTCACTTGTCCTCTTAGAGAACTGTTTTTCAATAACGATAAGTAGTTAGAACTTATTTGTATAGATACTAGTGAAGAGTTTCTGTTTGGAAAAACGTCTCCGATTGTTGTTAAACGACAACCCTGCAAATTAATATGTTGAAGACTTTTAAGTGTGATAAATGCATGGGAGTCTATATTTTGAATTAAGTTGTTTTGTAAATGCAATTCTAAAAGGCCTGGCAGTGGGCTAAATACATTTCTTTTTATATGATTCAGCTTATTATTTTGTAAACGGAGCTCTCTAAGTTCATTGAGTTTCTCAAACATTAACTCATCTAATTCGATAATTTCATTATTATCTAAACTTAAAGTTACTAGTTTATAATTTGAATGGAAAATATTTCGAGGAAGTTTCTTCAAAAAGTTTGTTCCCATATGTAGTTGAGTTAAATTTTGCAATGAAGCAAAGCAATTTTGATGCAACCTTTGTATTGCGTTGTGTTCTAAATTAAGAACTGTCAATCCTATTGCATTGTTAAATGCATCTTCTGGTATCTCAATAATATTATTTTCAGACAGAAAAATTTCGGAAAGATGTACTAAATTCGAAAATACGCCTTTGATGTGATGAAGGTGATTGTGACTTAAATCTATTGTGCGAATCTTCGTATTTTTTTGAAATATATTTTTATCAATACTAACAATTTTATTACGACTTAAGTCTATAGATTCTAAGTAAATTAACGAATGAAAGGCTTCTTCATCAATTTTTTTAATGTGATTACTAAAAAAGGTTAATGTTTTAGTCTTAGGTATGCATTGGAACCAGTTCCTTTTTATTTCAATGAACAAGTTAGAACTTAGATCTAAAGTAACTAAATTTTCTATAGTGATATTTATGTTACTTGGAATAGAGTTTATTTTGTTCCAGGCCAAACGTAAATTATTCAAGTGTTTCAACTTTCCAAAAGCTAACAAGGGGAAAATGTTGAGAAAATTTTCAGTTATATCCAATTCAAATAAAGAGTCCTCTAGACTTTGAAATGCATTTTCTGAAATATTTACAATTTTATTTCCTTTTAAATTAAGTTTTTTAAGTTTAAGATTTCTAAAAGTATTTGCTTCTACATCTTTGATATCGTTAAGCTGTAAATCAAGAGCTTCAATATTGTGCAGTTCTGAAAGTGACTCATGTGGAATCCTGTTTAATTTGCTGGAAATTACGCTTAAGGAGCCTAACGAATCACGAAGTGACGCGAATGCATTAGGATTGACTTTGTTTATGTTTGACTGGGAAATTTGCAAGTTGTTTATTCTAATATTTGATGGAAATAGATCTGCCTTTAGTTCTGTTGTTGAACTTTCAAGATCATATATTGATAATGACTGTATTGATCCTTTAATTTTTGATAAGACATTTTTCACAACTCCTGGTGTTGCACTGGGGCATTCCAAAAATAAACCTGAAATTAAATAACATGTCTTAATTTATATTTGTACTTATACTGTCTAATACATAGATACTCAAATGATTGTTCATACCTTCCTTGAAGTTATAACATGGGCATATGGGGTTTTCTGCTAATGTTGGGCAGATTGACTGTTCTTCTCCTTGCAGTATCGGAATATGGATAGCAATCAAAAATGCGTATATTCCGCATTTTCCACTTTTGAGTCGAGTAAAAATGTCCATATTGATTTGACATCATTTCAATGACATCGTGCATTCGCTGTCTCAAAACGCTCGATGCACTGCGTCTGCAAAGAAAATAATGAAATGTAAGCTATGACATTAATTAGTTTGAATGTTAGTAATATTGGCTCTCTTAACGAAATCATAAAAATGTATGATGTACATTCACCTAATGACCAGAACATGACACCATGACATAGAACCATTAATGTTTTTTTTATATATTTTAGCGTTTTTATTAACACTTAAATATACCTATTTAAGTACAATTTTTAAACACTGATAAAAATGCGGAAAGTGCGTTGTTCGATTCCCGCCTGAGGTTGTCGTCGTTTTCAGTGTTTAAAAATTTTAGTTAAGTATATTTAAGCGTTAATAAAAACGCTAAAATATCTTTAAAAAAAACAATAATCTACAACGCAGCTTCATCTTCAAAAAAAAACAAATGTTCAAATATTTGCAAAAATATTTCTTGTCTCAGAGGTGAAAACTTCTAAGATTTGATGAAGCAATGTTGACTAAAAAACATAAGCATCAAGCACTGACAAATTTCGACGGGTGAAAACCAGACCTCGGTAGCCAAGTGGTTAAGGCAACCGCCCGGAATGCGGAAGGTGCGTGTTCGATTCCCGCCAGAGGTTGTCGTCTTTTTTCAGTGTTT
Source organism: Scoparia ambigualis (assembly GCA_963921215.1). Taxonomy (NCBI): domain Eukaryota; kingdom Metazoa; phylum Arthropoda; class Insecta; order Lepidoptera; family Crambidae; genus Scoparia; species Scoparia ambigualis. Next base: position 13,034,020 of record OY992511.1, on the reverse strand, counting down.
AAAGAAGTACCATAGAATCATTAAAATGTTATTTTAAAGTTTGTATGGCAACGTTATAATTATTATTAATGTTAAAAACAATTTACAGAATGGGAATCGTGTATGAAGTTTATGTAGTATGTATGTATAACGTATAATATATTCTTTTACATGAAGTTGTTAATATAAATAGTAATTTTTAGTAATGTACTAATTAGGTGCGTTGATGATGTTGTTTCAACGTAGCTTGATATTGCTCATAAAACAAAAATACGAATTTTAAAATCAAACCACGTATATAAGTACCTAGTTAGTATTATTAGTACGAGAGATAGACAAAAAAAATTGTATTTATATCAGTTTGTTGTAAGAGACAATTCATCGCTGTAAAGGTTGACACTCAAAAAAAGGAAACAACGTTTTAATATTTTTCCGACATTTCGTTCAATGAAGTGTAATTTGTCATGGCCGCATCACAGTAAACATCTATCTTTCTTTGAACAATTCCGCAAAATAATAAAAGGAGAAACCTTCGTTAATGTTTAATCTCGACAATTATACAAAGGAAATATTATGGCGTCGGTTCCCGATTAAAACGAAAGAGGATTAATTTAGGTAGCCATTTGTACAAGAATACAAACTTTTAACATTTGCGTATTTGTTTCCGTGTAGAGAACAAATATTTTGAAGACTTTTAAAAAATATATTTTTGTATTCTAGTACGTTTCTTCGTTACTTTTTCAAATAAGTAGATCTTATAACTTTACAGAAAGGAATAGCTAATGTAATACTAATGACACAAAACAATTTCCCACTAAGTTAGAATGTTAAAAAAATGGTTTTGCCTTGTAATCATCTCGGAAAGGTAAACCAAAATAAAAGGAAGCCCCGAGCGAATTCTGATAGCCAGCAATTTGTTCAGGAAACCTCTATTTTAGACAAAGCAACCCTGGAGGCATTGAAAAATAATAAAGTACAAAATTACCTTCGGCCAACTTTCCCAAAGTCGCCCGACCGCAACTTTCAGACAGGTTCTAAAGAAAATATCTCGTTGCGAATGCCAACGTTTTTACTACACTCGTTTGTTGTGGCTCTTTACAACTTAATAATCGATTTTTAACGATGCTACCGTACACAAGTCTGCAAAAATGAACGCCGGGGCGTACGCAAATAGAATATGTATTTATTTTTTATTTTCGGGCGGAACTTTTTTCGTTTGCATAAATGAATGAGATTTTGATGTTTTGCAAGCTCACATTTTGTTGTATCTGAGAATTTAAATATATTTAACATATTACCTACCTAAATGGTTTTTCGATAATTATATTAAAAATCAATTACTCCTAGCTGCTAGACTCCATGACGAGAAAGAAGTTTTAGGAACGATTATCTAGGGTGACAAAATATAGCTCAAGTTGATAGAAGAAAACGAAAATTGAATAGATTATCTTTATTAAGACGCTATAAAGCTGTTAATCGCAACTTGGAATTAATATAACTGTAATTCAGCAGAACTAGAAGTTACCATAAGCCCATTCATCATGCGATTATTCTGAAATCACAATATAATTACGCTAATGCTCGGAGCAGCGGGCGATTCATCATTGTTAATGTCTCTAATTAAATTTTATTGGCCATATATTTCCTGTTCTGTGCTAATTTCGTCAATTTTTGATAAACAATGGTACTTCCACCGCTAGTTTGCACTACGCAGACCCTGGTCACCGATTAAGCTATAACCCCTTGAGCACCGTAAAACCAGACACAATTGAAAATCAATTGTTTCGCGACTGCCGGCGGTCTTATGATCCTTGACCTAAAAAAAAGGGTCTACAATCTTGTCTTACTGGTTGGACGGTTACATTTTCTTATAGTACAAATATGCACTAGAATTAAGCGACTGAGATACAACTAACCTATTAAAGTCTCACTGCTGACCTTCTTGACCTTTTGCTGACCTGCTAGACCTTCCCACGTGAACCATGGACAACAACAAATAGGGGAATGGGCCATATTATGATAGCCTATCACGATGCGCGGGCCCAGTGCAGATTAAAGGGTTTTCACGACTGCCATCTTACGACAGCAACGGGACCAACGGAGCCTTCCGAAGCACCAAGGAGCCCAAGATGTTTTTAATTTGGTTACCTATTCAATGACCCGGAATCGGTCAAAGTTATTTAACCCTTTATAAGGCATTGTCACATATATTGCCACTATATTTTGAACTTTAAATAATTAAGATAGGGTCGAAAACCAATAAAAAAATACATGCTGTGCCTGTTAAAACTGGCAAGATCGCAAACCTAAATCTTAGCCGCTGCGCCATCAAGCTCTGCTGAGACATGTTTGTAAACGTTTTAAAAAAAGCAGAATCAAAACCCAGCTCTCAAAACAGAATCGATTATGGAATGAGATATATTATAGCTATTGCTATTGTCATACAATTATTGTTTACGTATTTAAAGAAAGTTTATGGTTACTTAAAATTACCTTGTATGGCGAAACCTACGCAACGTAGCTTTCTTAATTGTAACACTCTTTTTGTTATTTCTTGACACAGAATGTTTTTTCTTAGGATGTAAAAAAGGTTCTCGCTTCTTATAAACATCCGGTGATGTTATAAAGACTCTAAGGCAACCAGCTATTATCACTAGAACGTAAAATTAAAATGAAACAGTGGCTTTTGTATTATAGATCTGAGAAGAAGATTGTTAGCTTTAATCAATGTGAAACGAGAAACAGGAAACTTAAGCTAGTATCGGCACATTTTTATAGGTCAATGAGCTAATGGTTACTTGGCAGTGTTAGACTAAGTGTCGGCAAAAACACTGCCAGAAACTTGAGCAGTTTTTCGGCTACGAAATTGGCTTATGATCGAAGAATTCAAAATTTTCACACACAATTCTAGTGATTTAAAAAAAAAAATATATATATATATATATTTATCTATATATATATATCTATATATATATATACTTTCCTAAACTCACACCAATTATCTAGTCCAAGAGAAGCTTCGTTATGAAATTCGTTAAATGATTACTAGACAACGGATAAACATACATAAAACACTTAAATACATACTTATTATACAATAAAATACCCAGATCCGAGACAATTTAGAAAGACAATAATTTCTAAATTGACCCGACCGGGGATCGAACCCGGGACCTCAGAGATGGCGACACCATGAAAACCGGTATACAAACCACTTGACCAAGGAGGTCATCAAAACAATTATGCAAAAAGTAAAGTAAATATAGCTATCAGAATAGAGATCATAGGAGGCATATAATGTTTTAGTCCACTACCGGTAAGCGGCCTTCATTGTGGAAGCGCAGTCACCCAGATTCTGTAGAACTGATACTAAGGAACTGGCTATCTTGTCTCTAACTGTCGGAATACAACAATCCTACTAATAATGATGTTAGTGCGACATATTTAGATAAGATAGTGGTAGATAGCCAGGCGGACTTAAAGCAAGCCCAACCACCAATCGTATCAATGACGTCACCGAATCGTAGGTTTTGAATTATAACAAGGTTCTAACATTTTATACCGAAATTGCATCTTTCCGTCCAAGATGTGTGATGGTACCTAACACCACTACATTTTACATTACCTACTTGTATTTTTATGTAATGGCAACTTCACTATAATAAAATAAAGTAGCACGTTGATCCTGCAAATGTACGTTTAATCCAAACATTTCTACAATAGCCCAAGGGATTTTTGTACTTCAGGAAAAGTCAAACAGAATAAGATATTGGTGGCAGATACAGCGGAAAGATAGCTAAGTAATCGTACTTTTTTATTTTACTGAGTCGACCAACAAGCAGTCTGTCCGTCTGATGAATATCGGTCGACAGTCTGTATCATGGGAAAAAAGTCAAGGCAAGCGAAGCCGCGGGCCAAAGCTGTTAAATAAAATAAAACCATGACTCTTCACTTTCTGCCAAGGAGTCAATTTGTTAACACTTAGGTACTTCGTGGGTACTACTCAACCTGTCGGTGTTTTGACAACGTAAAACAGTTATGGCTGTTGATAGTACAAGACGACTACTCGAGAGTACTCAGTTGAGTCACTTCCATTAACGCCAACACGTGTTTGACACAGCGCGCGGGCTATTCAATACGACAAGCAAGGTACTTTTATATGCCTATTGCTAGGTCAATGGCCTATTGTCACTGTATTTTTTGGCCAGGCACGGTTTATTGACGATATAATGAGTGTCAAAAATATATTTTTAAGTTGTGGAATCACTCTCAAATAATACTTATAATAATTATTATTATTATGAGATTTTTTTTATGATAAGTATCTCTTTTCTGATTTTTACTTACGTTACCTAAATAAAACTCTTTTTACAACATTTTATGAATGTGTAAAATGAGTGTAGATGTAAAAAAAATAATATATTCAACGTTTTTTGCACAATATAAACTTATAAGCTTCATTAAATATAATTATTTCTATTTCACGAAAAATTATTTATCGCTTAGATGACTACCGAAGCTTTGCTACAAACGAATTATTTTGTTGATATAATATCGGGAAATATTTTGGGGTAAGGGCGGCTGGAATTCCTGGAATCAGGCAATCATTTTTTTTTGTTTGTGACGTTAAATCGTAATAATAAACCTTATAGTTACTATAAAAATTATATAAAGACTGTATACTTAGATGTTCTTCTTCAAAAAATGACGATGTTTTAAAAAAAACATAGTAAAACATGGCTGATTTACCAATTGACAGTCAAAAATAGCACTCGTTTTAAATTTAAATTCTTGTGGAGACTGCCTTTACAACGAAATATAAATAGTCGTTTGTTGAGAGAAAGAGAGAAGTCAGACTAATGTCTTGAAACAAGGTTTATAAACTAGAAAGACAAAGCTTTCCTCTTTTTTTGCACCTGCTGATTTTACTGAAATATTATTTCGAAATTGTGGTATTGTTCATTCAAATCATTGTTAGGTAACTGGTGAAATAGCCGAACGTAAAAAGGTCAAAACGCAAAAGAAAATCTCTTTAATGAAATCAAACGCAATACGCTTTTAAGTGCTCTAGCATTTAAAAATAGCCTTCAAAGAAAACCTCATAAAATATAAGGTACTGTTTGTTTCTATATAATAAAATTACCTCCTCTGTGGTCTAGTGGCTAAGCCTAGTATCAAACCCAGAGATCAAGAGTTCGATTCCCAGCAGGTAGTAAATCTTTGTGCACTTAGTTTGGTTGGTGATAGGACTTGTTAAGTACGCTTAACTAGCTACCTCCATGTTAAGTCTGGCGCCATAAAGACACGTGTTCCGACAGTAGCATACATACATACAAACATTCATACATACATACATACATACATACATACAAACATACATACATACACACATACACACATCACTTCCGCTTCCCGGAAGGGTAGCCAGGGACCACAGCTTTCCATCTGCTATGATCCTGACACACATCCTTTGCTTTACACGGGATAAAATGTTTACTAGAAAAAAACAACTAGTCTCAGGAAAGCTCAAACGGGAATCGAACTCAAGACAGAGCAGTGGCCGGCTCCTAATCCAAAGGTCATGAGTTCGATTACCATTCGAGTTTTCCTGTGACTGGTTGTTTTTGTCTAGTAAACATTTTTATCCCGTATCTATTGTGAATGCAAAAATTTAAATGGTAAATGTATTACTCTCTTAACGTTGTTTATACATGCTCGTCCGTTTAGGGTACTCTTGACCTGACCTTAAACGAGAACGGCACCGTTCAGATTTTAGTATGTTCGCCGAGGTCTTCCCCTTCCAATTATCTAATTCACTCTCGCCTTAATGCATCTTGTTTGCTATTCTTTTTTCATCCACACACTCTGCATGACCAAACATCTTTTTTAAAAATATATAAAAAAGGAGGCAAACGATCAGGTGGGTCACCTGATGGAGAGTAGTCACCTTCGCGTATGGACACCTGCAAAACCAGAGGAATCGCAGGCGCGTTGCCGTCCTTTAAGGATGGAATAGGGTTAAGGAAGGATTAGAAATTGTGAGAGGGAGGGGGGAATGGGCCTCCGGAACCCTCACTGGCCGGACGAAACACAACAGCACCAAGTGCCATTATTTCACGCCGGATATTTGTGAGAGGGTGGTATTATGCCGGCCCAATGCGTATTGCAACGCAGCTTGGCTCTATCACTCAGTCAGTGTCACTCATATGACACCACCCAGGGGTCACGTGTAGGGTCTCTCAAAGGTAAACCTACGGACGCGAGTAACTTTAACCCTCTGAATCTTAGCATGCCTTTCTCAATTTCTCATCTTCTTTAAATCTACACTTCTCTCTTATGAAAATAACAAAAATGATCTAAACATTGTATGCTGTATTTGTATGCTTAAACAAACTGCCATACTACTGTTTAGTTCAATTTTACAAAGTGAAATTGGAATTCCAGGGCAGTTAACTACAAAGAGCCTCTGTTATTAACACAGTAGCTACATTCATTTCCTTCGGCGATTCGTAATGCTTGATGCCGTGACGTCATTTCACAGAACTAACGTGCTCAATGTAATTAGAAGCAATAACGGAAATGTTTATTATGTATTAACTTAAAACAATTCGTGCCTTTCTCCTTGCTGGTAAGCATATTCACTGTTACACAATTCTAATCTGACACGCTTCCTTTGTTCATATGAGCGCTCATCATAGCCGGCAAGAAAAGATTTCATCCAAAAGAAATATATTGGAAGATTTTGGTACTTATGTTTTATTTAGTTTTTTATTCGATTACCTAGTTAACGAAACAAACCGTCGCGGCGGCCCTAACCTATTGACGCATGCATTAATAGAAATGTATTTTTTTTATTAACTTATCCTTGTTATTATTTTACTTGGATTATTCCAATGTTAGGACCGGACGTTAGAATCGGACGTCGGCCAGACAATGAATATCATTAACAATTTCAAAGTAAACTGAATTTAAAGCTCAATTTTGCAGAAATCATTGATGATATTATTATTACTCGTACTCACTGACGTAACTATCCGAATATTGGCAGTGTTGATACATGAATAAACACCTCGGCGACCGTGTGGCTAAGCGCTCGATCCGATAACCGGAGGTCCCAGTTTCAATTCCCAGGCCGGGCAAAGTTTATTTCCGACTTTATGATGCATAGCCCGTGTTTGTGATCACCAACCCACATTGGCAAGCGTGGTGATTAACCCTTTAACTGGTACAGCATTAAATATTTTTGATTGGTTTTCCATTCTATTACAACTGAATAAAGTTCAAATTATGGTGGCATGGATATTGCCACTACCAGTTAAAGGATTTAAGCCATCAATTGTTGCGAATACTTGATTTCAATGATGCATTTAGTCCTGTTATACTTTTTTAGGATAAATAAAGTCAGTCAGTCAAAACGAACTTAGATCAGCCGGCCTAGCACGCGCAACACGAGAACTCTTCTCGGCCCGTTTTCTCGTGTTTTATTCGTTTATCTCTAATGTCTATCGACACTAAAGACACATGGATGCGCTTAGAACTCTACTTAATATGTCAAAAATAGACTTAATAAGTAGTAGTTTAAACATAATATATAAACTGTGGTATTTTTGTCTACAAACCTTAACATGACAACTTAAGGGTAGGTATTTCGAGCGCTTATTTTCTCTCGCTCTCTCGACGGTACGACGGTAAGGGACGGGTATAACAGCAGCACGAAAAGGCGTGTTTTATATTCTACAAAATTGATAGATGTAATAAAAAAAAAACGATTGGTTATTATATCGCAAGTCATCTATGAACTTCATTTTGGTAAATAACTCATAATATCAAATCACTTATTTTAAGAATAAAACCTAGAAAAGAAGATAAAATGACACAAAAACATGTAACTTTGTGAATTTATTCTATCGAGCCAACTTTATCAAATCGTGTTTCCATCGGGTATATTCTATAGAATAAAGCCTCAATAATAATCGCAGATTTTTATTATACTGTTCACTACTTCAAAATTAATTCTAAAAAGCGTGTTATGTTAATTTTTTACTAACACCTAGCCTTAAAGATCAGTTCAAGAGTAACCTAAACCGACGAGCATGTATGAAGAACGTTATGAGAGTAAGTGAGGCAAAGGATGTGTATCAGGATCTTAGCGAATGGAAATCTGTGGTCTCTTCCTACCCCTCTGGGAAGCGGACGTGATGTTTGTATGTATGTATGTATGTAATAAAGTCAGCCGCATGAATCACTAGCGGCCGCTCGTGGTTTCACCCACGTAGTTCCCGTTCCCATAGGAATATCGGGATAAAAAGTATCCTATGTGTTAATCCAGGTTATAAACTATCTGTTTGCCGAATTTCATCCAAATCCATTCAGTAGTTTTTACGTGAAAGAGTAAAAAACATCATCCATACTTACAAACTTTCGCATTTATAATATTAGTAGGATTCTAATTATTGTATGAATCACATAGCGTATTTAAAAGATGCCAATAAGTTCTAATATTTGACATACCATTTATAATTTGTTATTATTTAATTATGAAATCTTGTCTATTTGCTAATTTATTTATAATAATTTGTAAATATAATTAATTTTCTTATTGTATTACTTATTTTATTTTTTATGTAATTTCCAATACAATGTAAATTATCTCACATACCATTTTTACACCAGTTACCAAGTTAATTATAAATTCTTGTTTATTTACTAATTTATTTAAAAAACAATTTTCCTTATTCTAATATGTATTTTTTTTTTGTAATTTCCAATACAATGTAAATTGTTTTATGGAATAAATAACTATGAACTATGTATAAAGTTGTCTTAATATTTTCTTGCTTCGTTGGAGTTGCTCGAGTGTGTCATGCTCTTTCAAAGTGTCTCTGCGGTGGTGGCATGTGCGTCGGGTCGCTACGTTCCCTAAAACATGTTTGAGCGAAGCGATGGCTGATTCACATGTCATACTCGGATGACGCCTATGGAGGCTGGTCTGCCCTTGCAATCTTATTTTTTTTTAATATTATTAGAAGGACGCAAACGAGCAGGCGGGTCACCTGATGGAGAGCAATCACCGCCGCCCATGGACACCCGCAAAACCAGAGGACTCGCAGATGCATTGCCGACGTTTAAGAAAGCAATAGGGTTATGGGAGGAATAGGAATTGTGAGGGGGGGGGGGGGGAGTGGCCTCGGGAACTCTCACTGGCCATACGAAACACAACAGCACCGGCAGACAGACATACATTTTTATTTATAATAGAAATAGTCTTTCTTTTTCTTGTTTCAAAGATACTGTAAGACATTGTTCGTGTTCGTGTTTGTGTGACGTTCTTTTGTTCGTGTTGTCTTGTAATCGTATTAAATGTTTTTTTTTATGTTTGTAATGTAAAATGTCCTTCTATGATAGGGAGGGGAATTTTCCATTTTGTATTGACACTCTGAAAGAAAGGGAGAAAAGAAATGCCCTTGCTAAGTTTCTTTCCGGTTCTTTTCAGTACAAGGCTCCCGCCCCATAGTTAGGACTTACGAACCGATGGTATACCGACATTTATAAGTGCTCAATTTTTGTAGCCTAAATTGTATATAAATTATATTGAAATTTGAAATTTACACTGGAGACATCGCAAAGTGCCCGATTGTTTCTAGTAATCGCTCCAAAGTGGTATTGCACTTTACACCCGCCGCGCAAGTTGCCAATAGCAATAAAATATTAAAAAGGAATTCTGTTTTGTTGGCTCGGATTAAGAATACAAATTGCATTGCTCATTCCTCCGTTTAAATTTTCAGTAGGAGCACTTGCCGGGGAGGAAAATACACGTTTCTTCAACTGGAATAAGAACATAAGCATGTATATTTAACAACATATGTATTGCAATGCTCAAGATGAGGAAACATAAGTGTACAAAAAAAAGACAGCTGCGATGATTTATTATGACAGCGTTTCATAGACATCAGTAATAATGGTTCTATCTTTATGTTATTGTAGGTACGATATCATCATAACAGTCTACATGTCGCGTAGGTGACCGAGTCTACCTTAATTACATTTTGTATCCTGGCCTACTAATATTATAAACGCGAAAGTTTGTAAGTATGGATGGATGTTTGTTACTCTTTCATGTAAAAACTACTTAATGGATTTAGATGAAATTCAGCATAAACATGGATAAAACCACCTGGATTAACACATAGAATACTTTTTATCCAGATATGCCCACGGGAACGGGAACCACGTGAGTGAAACCGCGAGCGCCCGCTAGTTTGTTATACACATACATGCATAGATTCAATATTATCACCCCCAAAGAGTTAGTAAGAGAGTAGGCAATGAGGTCAACAGAAACAGTCCACTGACTTAGTATTCGTTTCATCAAATAACAACTGCATAACCATATGCACCAGCTCAGCGTGAGGTAGAGTCTGGCCGCCAACGAAAGCTGAACCAGGAAAAACGGGGCAATTTCAAAAATCATGACAGGGTAACACAGGACCACTCACACAGCTGCAATTTTCTCAGAAAAGGTTCAATTCGACATACGACATGACACCTCAGATAGACACACATAGAGACAAAGTGTTTCCAATCAAATAACTACGAGGTTCAGCTTTCGTTGGCCAGACTCTAGTGGCCCATCGCCAACATTTTGCATTTATTAATAAATATGGAGTATTTTTATATAATTATTATTAATGCTAATATATTGAAATAAACATGGCACTGTAACAATAACTTCTATTTATTTATGATGGCGTGAATCTTTGCCGGACTTTTCATCATATCAACATCTACTACTGCGTGTTCTAACAACTAAACATTTTTAAAGTGTCTATCTGCAGAATAAACTTCGTGGTGGACTGTACCGTAATTAATGGAAACTTTTTTGTATTTAATTTTAAGTAGTAACTATTGTATATGCTGAACAAAAACAGATATAAAGTAAAAATCGTTTCAGAACATGTTTCAAATAATAATAATAAAGCACTACCAAATACAGCTAGGCTAGCATAGGTCAATATCTGCATAGTTTTTATTATACAGTACATACGTATATATAGTTATTGGCATACTCAGTTTTTTTGTTATTTTGATGCTAAAAAAACATATTAAAAATTTAAAATATTCGGAAAGTAAGTTCCAAATGTCATCACGTTTGCATTGTCTATCATCGATCTATATGAATAAGAATCAATAAGCTTGTGTCCACTAAGACTAAATCGGGTGGATTGGAGTTTCTAATGATTAATTATGATTTATAGAAACAAAATATCTAAAATATTCATCATAAAAAGTTGGGATTATTAATATTTTTGAAGAAAATAATCGACAATAATACGCATTAAACGGAAATCAAAAGCCGTGACGTCACGCCGTGCCAAATGTGATTTTATAGTTGTGACATTTCTATAAAACAAGCCTCGAACGAAACGGATGCTTGTCACGGCGTGACGTCATTTACTCAACATGGCGGTCTTAAGCGTTTTTGCGGTAAATTTAAATCAGAATATAAAAACGCAAAATAAATGTTGTAATAATTGATTTTTTTGAAAAATAATGTATTTTTAGGATAAAGTAGGTAAACAGGTATCGTTTTAATATGATTTTTAAATGTAGTCAACTAACCTATTGCCAGGAATGTAAATGTTTGCGCATCACTTAAAAACGGCTAGTAGGTCCCCTATTTGGCTATTTCTTTAGTTTAATTGTGTTTGTAATTTTCAGAAAAAGGTTACTATATATGTTTTTTTTTGGAAATTCGTTACAGGATACGAGGTATTAACGCGGTCGAAGACGCGAGCGGGCTGTTAGTTTTCAAATAAAAGACAGGGTGGAAAAAAAGACCGTGGTTGGAAGAAAGAAACCATTAATATTGATGATGTTACTGAAAGGAAACATTCCTTTATTTTCAAAAATAATTAAAACTGCATTTAAAGATTTTAGAAAAATCACCTGCTTGAGCCGGGAATCGAACCGGTGAAATGTGTTAAAAAAACATCCTGTATTTTATGATACCAACCGAAAGAGTCATTCATAAGGATCATTTCTTTTAAACCACATTAAGGGTATTTTTTCTCTACCCACGGTCTTTTTCCACCCTGTATATATCCTGCTAAACAGTAAAAAAATAACCTTACTTTTCTGTTATTAATGCTAAAAAAACGCTATTCCTAAACTTTTAGGTTTAACAATAAGTAGGTAAGTTCCTAATATCTAAAATATTGAGTCAGTAACTAACCGTAGCCACACGACATGAGTCACATTTGCATAGTTCTCAAATAAAATCTAAGTATATCCAGCCAATCGGTGTAAGTAGCATCCTTAGTGGAACCAAATGCCAGTACTAAAGTGCGTATGGATGCACTTTGCGTATGTTTCCGTCGATATTTCCGCGTTCGCTGTTTCTAAAATAACATCTGCGAGCACTCCACGTCTTCACGGGTAATATAATGTAAAGTGCTGCGAGTAGATTTGCGCAACAAAAATCACATGCGTAATTAAAAAATATTTACAAGGAAATTAATAAGTAGCTGGTAATAAGTGAAAATAATAGAAGTTATAAGTATATAGCGACCTCCGTGGTCGAGTGTTTATCACGACGGTTCTGGTGTCGCCGTCTTTGAGGTCCCAGATTCAATTCCCGGGCAGGTAAAAAAAGAAAAAACTACCGTGTCCGGTGAAAGAATACTCTTCTCTTCAGTGTTGTAAAAGGCGACTAACGGACTATAGACTGCACATACTTGCAACAGCATAGAGCGGCGATGGTCTCACCACCTGTCACGCTGAGCACATGTGCAGTCGCTGTTTGGTGAAAAGTGAACTATGGTAGAGGACTGCTTTTGCTGTCCTCATTGCCTAGTCTCTTACTAACCCTTCGAGGATAATAGTCGTGATTAAATGTACCGTAGATTGGGGTTACTTTGATAAATTTTTGATTTTAGATAGCTGTGAAATCTTTGAATAAAGAGTTAAAATTATCAAAAAATATTATAGTAATTCGTTTTTCATATACTTTAGACTGAGCGAATTATTAAAAGTGAATATTAAATAGTTTAAGAAATAAAAAATAAAAACCGTGTGATCAAAGTTAAACCGCGAGAACTTTGATCACCCATATTTTTTAAATGAATTATTAAAGTAGACCCAGCAATGATGAACGGAAACATTAAATAAAAGAAATCAGCCGATTAACTTTGAAGTTATAAGGCTTAAAAGATTGAGGGTTACTTTGATAGGGTAAATAAAAGAGTTTTCAGAACCAGTCTTTCCTATAACTATCAATATTATAACAAAATAGCATTTATTCTTAAGGGGCTCCTGCACGAAATTGTGAAAATTTACGTATTTTTAAGTTCGTGGTAGGTACTATGCGCTGAATTAGTTAAATACATTAAAAGAACTTACGTAAGTTAGCCTGATCATTGCACAAGGTCGTGGCCTTGTTGAAATTTGAAACAAATTCTTTAAACATTATCAAACAATACATAAATGTAATGACTCCTAAAAACATTTTTTTTCGACAACTTTCTTAATTGTACGTATGAAACAATAATTCTTATATGAAAATATTTGTATTGATATTCCGCAGGTCACCTCCATCTTAAAAAAGTAGGGGAGGTCAGCTCAGAGCGGCCACCTTAACTTAGACTTAAAAAAAATGCCACACAGGAAAGGATATATGAAAAAAATATTATATCAAATGAAAGGGCACTTAATAAGCTTTCATAAAGTGGAGGCACATTTTGCAAAAACTTGAACAGTTTATTTTAATTTGTAAATTACGAAGACTAGTCAAAAAACCGCTTTGCCCCTGTTGGCGCCTAAAGCGGCCATGGGGGTAAGGGCAAAGTGGTCATGCCTAAATATTACAAGAAATTCATTTTTAAAAAACAAAAACACCTATAAGTAATAAATTAAAAAAATATATATTTAAGATAAAATCAAATACCTATAGTAACCAATAAAGTTTCAAATGAAACAATCATTTCAGTCTTAATGTTTTCTTACTTAAATCTATGTACCAAAAGTTCCCCCTGCCTAGTTTTTCTTTTATAGTTGTTGACCATCTAAAAAAATAATAGTTTAATAAAACATTCTAATCTTAATAATACAAAAACGTATATTTTTATAAGCGGCTAACTGCCGCTTTGCCATCATCGCGGTTCACTTATTGAATACGGGCAAAGTGGTCACTTGGCCACTTTGCCCGGACCGCTTTGCCTTTTTCCACAATTTTATTTTAAAAATAAACACAGCTCACATTATTTATCTCATGTCGGTACAAATGTTACACATTCAAAGCCAATTAGATATGTAACAAAAGACGTGTAATAAAAAGATTGAATTCTAAAGAGGTTTGATCAAAACAGGTTGAACTTACCCTGGATTTTTTTAATAAAATGCACAAATCCCTTGTACATGTCGCCGCGGCCACACGTTTGCTCCGATCGCAACCAAACGACTGCCTGCGGTGTGGGGCGGGAAGTTAGCCATATGGCAGAAGGGCAACGTCGTGCTATCGTTTTTAGTTACCGAGAAATTGGGTGTGGCCGCTTTGCCTCCTATGGCCGCATTGAGCTGACTTCCCCTAAACTTTAATTTTTAACACAAGCGCGTGATGGTTTTGTACATTCCGCAGAATAAAAACATTGCTTTTATCAAATTACTGCTTACAAATTACAGTCTGAAACTTCAAAGCAGAATTATTCTAATTTTAAATATCAATATAATTGATTTTGCTTTGAAGTTCATTATGAGACTTATGTCAGTTTTTGCGATCGCGCGGCACCCCTTTAAGAAAATATTATGATTTGAGATCAAATAGCAGTCAAAACTCACCTGATTGGTAAGTGGCACATCGTGGGGTTACTTTGATCATTGATCAATCTCACTCCGGAGGTTGATCAATGACACCCCTTGTAATTTTTTTATTAACCATGCGGTCGATTTCTCGGTTAGGAAGTCACATTATTTTTTTCATAGATCTTAAACACATTTCTCTCAATGTATTTTGTAGTAGGTACAATCGATTTGGATTAATAGTTAATCAGTCACAAGTGAAGTTTTGCAGGACTTTTAAAAGCACAAATAACTATTAACTTACAGTTTCATTATTTTTTATTGAAATGAACCGACGTACACACTTGTTCTTCTGAGCGAAAGATGGCCGACTATCTGTGTTGTAATAGTCTAAGATCCGAGTATAGAACGACTTTCACCGGGCTGGTTAATGGATGAAAAATATTTTATATCAAATTTAATATGTTAAAAAAGTATATCGCGAGTGTGTATCATTATTATGATTAATTAAATATTAAAAAAAAATTTCAGCCAACCCATATCATAATAATGATTAATTAAATATTTAAAAAAAATAACCTTTGCACTGGTTTATTGTGTGTGTGTGTTTCTAATGAGATTATCTTTATTTATACATACATTTTATTTATTAACCAGACGGTTGCAAATTACTAATATTGACTTACCTGTTTACACCTGCCTACCCAATAGTTGTGACGGGAAAAAAATAGTCAACCTAACGTTTGCATATTATATAGGCTTCATACTTTCGATTGGTACCTATGTAATTTATCTATTATCCAAACCAAAGCAATGTGTAAAAAATATTTTTTTGTATATTTAATTAATTCCGTGCTTCGGAAGGCACGTTAAACCGTTGGTCCCGGTTGTTGTCGTAAGATGACAGTCGTTAAAACCCACCAACCCGCATTGGGCCCAATATCCCCACGTGCTATTGTCCAAGTGGGAGGCCTGTGCCCAGCGGTGGGACGTTAATAGGCTGATGATGATGATGATTGTATATTTAATTAATCATATACTGGACTGAAAATTTTCGGCCAACCCACTCGCAATATATTTTTTTCATCCATTAACCGGCCCGGTGAATTTCATTGTATACTCGGATCCTCTACTATAAATGCTTAAAAAAGAAATAATTGCAATTGCGTTTAGTTTTCACAAATATAAAATTTTATTGGCAGAGAGAAGTTCTGATCAATGTAACCCCTCCACTCAAAGTAACACCAATCTACGGTATGTATTTTCTCTGTATAGTAAGTGTTTATCCGTTGTCTAACCAATAAAAAAGTTTCAAAAAAAACTAAACTTGAGCTAGATAAAATGGTAAATAGTGGAAAGTTATTATTAAAAAAAAACTTTTCTACAATCACACCAATTATCTAGCCCAAGAGAAGCTTCGAAGAAACTCGTTAAATGGTTACTAGACAACGGATAAACATACCTAAAATACATATACATACTTATTATACATAGAAAACTCGGGTCTGGGCCGAGACAATTTAGAAAAACAACAGTTTCTAAATTGACTCGACCGAGGATCGAACCCGGGACCTCAGAGATGGCGACACCATGAAAACCGGTGTACTAACCACTCGACCAAGGAGGTCGTCTAATAATTATTATAACAATATCATACTTTTACTGATTTTGAAGTTACTTTATTTTACTTGAATTAACCACGAATTAACAATGAAAACATATTCGTTCGTTCCTAAAATAAACAGTACTTAATACCAAAACAATAAAATGAAAACATAGTAATGTACAAAGTAAACTTCATACAGATCTGAAATTGCAACACCAAATTTCACAGGTACTAAAAAATAATAAAACCCTTGCCAATTACTGCAATCCATAATCTGTTATCGTTAATTTGTATTATCTGTATTGTATTATCCAAGCGATAATATGTGAACAACTGAAATATTTTACATATTCGTTTAATTCATGCGACTTGTACTCTCAAATGATTTTTCAGAGATAAAAAAAAAATCATTTAGTATTTTGCTTTCTTATTAATTTTCTTTCCTATATCATTAATTTTATAATTTCTATCTAGGTATATCTAGTCTTAACATATACGCAGAAACGGCAGTATTTAAGTAAAAATCTGTTGTCACAACATTTTTAACGGAGCATCACTTAAAAAGGCTCGACCGATTTGGCTGAATTTATGTTTCATCATGTTGATAAAATTGTCAGTACAAGATTTATATGAAAAATTATTTTTGGAAAATCCATGGGAATGGTCGTACATAATATAAAAAATGATATACAAATGAAATTATGTTATTGATAGTAACAGCTCATTACTAGAAAGAGGCACTTAAGTATCTGTAATATAAAACCATCCCGGGATATTTGATTCACGCGGAAGAAGTCGAGGGCCGCTAGTACCTACTATAGAATATACTCGTAGTAAGGCAGGGTTACATAATACGATATAGCGCTACAAGCTACGTTTCTCCAAATGTTCTTTACCACTTCAAATGCACTCAGCGTGTCAGGTGGTTAGGTGGTAAGCTCGTCGTCGCTTTGTGATGTGGTTTTTGCTCTTTTTATAATCCTTTTGTGGCCTTATACGCCCGCCCATGAGAAGATGAGGGTTGATTCTAAAATAAGCCACCATTTTCTCTGTTGTAAAGTTGTTTTCTAAAGTTTAGGCGAACGCTTACATGTTGAAATTGAAAACTTAGTACGGATGTAACTACTTATATTATATACTTGAGTTTTGAATCCTGTATTAGGTCCGTGGTCACAGGAAGACTATGTAAATTAAACACAAACAAACTGTTTTATTTAATATTATAAAGTTACGCAATTGTTGATTTATTGTCATTATTAAAACGTAAATGAACTTTATCTCTATTTGCTTGAAAAACACCCTACAATTAGCTAAAGTAATTGATAATAAAATGTTAATAAAAATACTCTTTCAACTAAATTATTAAAATTCAAGCCGGCAAAGGAGAACCGTAGCGTGTTTTCTCTATAAATTTATTAATGAACCAAAAAGAGGCTTACCCGCTTCTGTATCGGTTACATAAAATTTATTGTTTAAAAGAAAAAATAACTTGGCACGCGGTGGGCTCCATTAGGAAACCTGCCCTCCGGTAAAGGGTTAATTTGTGTCCTAAAAATTCCGCAGATAGCAGATAAGGGGCCCCTACTATTTTTGTTATCTGGAGTAATTTAAGGAGGGTGATTAGTATTCTTTTGTCGTCCTCGATATTGATAAAATCGCTCCGAGCGCTCTATTGTAATGGAATTCTTTGGAATTGCTGACATCAGTGAGTGGTGGAAGATTTCCTTAATACCGGTAGTAGGTTCCTATTATAACGTCTGCGCTGCCGATATTAAATTCTTAAATTCATTTGAGCTGCTCTGCAATGCCGCGCGGATAGGGATAGAATGAGAAAAGGGATTTACTTGAAATCGTTTGAATATAAAGCGATTCTTGTTTCATTGGCGATAATCTAGTGGTTAAACTGTCTGTGGTCTAGTGGCTAAACCTAGAGGTCGCAGATTTGATTTTTGTTTTGGCTAGTTTCCACCGTCTTATGTAAATATGTCGACATACAATGTTGTGTTCGGATTAGGGTATAAGATTGCTTCCAGCTACCACAATGTTATACGTGGTGACCAAATTAAAATCATTTCGGTGCTTCGGAAGGCAAGTAAATCGTTTTTTTGGTCCCGGTTGTAGTTATCAGATGGCAGTCATTATAAACACAACCAGCATTGGGGCCAGCGTGGTGGGCTATGGCCCAATCTCCCAATGTGTATTGCGTTGGGGCATACTGAAAGTTTCTGGATCTGGCCACTTACAATAAAATAATGAAAAAACAATTATGGAATTCGAATATAGAACTCTTTGGGAACATGTTACTTTTCATTTTTCGAGACCGTCATTTGTTTTTAAGAGGCCTATTACATCTCGACTGTGATTTTTGCGTAAAAAGCCAATTTTGGCGTTATGGATCTCAGAAACAAAAATACATTAACAATTATGATTTATTGAATAATGTAGAATAGCTATTGGAATAGTGCGTAGCGGCCTCGCTTTTTGTAAATTTTGCTTAACTTTTTAATTAAACCCAAAATTGCAGAGAAATATTTTCATAAAGTGCGCGAAGGCACTTTTTTGAGCTCATCAATTCAACTACTGCTCTAAACAAGTGAAATAAAAAAAATATAATGTTATCTCTTATATAGTCGAATTAAATAGTGCGTAGCAGCCTCGGAATGTTTGGATATCATGATTTTAAATAGAAAAAAAACCTTATTCTAAACCAAAAAACTTCGAAAATCGCTATAAGTTAACTGTGAATATCTCCTATCTACGATAATATTTTTGAGCAAAATTTATACCAGAGTAATTGTTACTTCATAAGGAATAAAGATTTTATATTGAATTTATTATCCTATTTCGATAAAAACGATAAATACAACTGCAAAACTACTACAAAATGCTTTGCACCGGCCGTCCGAATTCAACTTATGCTCACAGAATGGAGATTTATTGTAATACACACATCAAAAGTGTCTAGGGATCAACATATATTGTTGCAATAACTTTTCTCCTGATTGATATTAATTAAAATTTTCTTTAAGGATTCATCAAATAAAGTGTTTTCGTTTGTCTACAGTAACGATAAACCAAGTCACCTTTGCATTAATAAAGAAATTTGCCATTTTCCTAATAAAGGGATTTTTGACATTTGAACCACTAACATTAAAGTTCGAAAAAAAGACTGAAATAACAGTTTTCTTTAAAATTTTATTGGGTAACTTAAACAATTAACTTCCTTGGACTTCCTGGCTGGATTTTAATCGCTGTTGGCGTCCAGGGGTTCTCCAGTGTCGTATACGTCTTGTATCCGGTCTCATACCAAAACGAGACTCATCAGAAAAGCACACGAAACGCCATTGTTCTTCTGCCCAATTTCTGTGTTCAAGAGCTCATTGATATCGAATCTTACGATTGTGCATTGCTATAGGTGGTACCCTTAGCGGTCTTCGGGAATGAAGGTTCACTTCATGCAAGCGGTTTCTGACTGTTTGGTCGCTAATTAAGTTCCCTGAAGAGTGATGAAGCCTCACGGCTAACATCATGGCGGTTATTGTTTGAGCTCTTCGAGTTGTGATTTGAATGTATCGGTCTTGTCTCCGTGTGGTGCAGCGATACCGTCCTCCATGGCGCTCAGCCACGGTACCAGTGCTTCGGTAACGTGTCCAAAGTCGACTGATAACACTCTGACTTGTATTCAGAGCTAAAGCCACAGTACGTTGCCGGGAACCAGCTTCTATCATTCCCACGGCTCTGAGCATTTCTTACCTGCTTAAATGACGTCGCCGCTCCATAATAACGTTGGTTTTAATCAGTAGTAGGGAAACAGTAGCACTAATAATGTCTTCAATGCGTTGTATGTTTTTATAGGGAAAATATTGACAGCTGATTTTCATCTTTTACTAGAAATTGATTGAAAGTTCCTGTTTCAAATTATGAAATGCACCAAAAAGGATCCATATAAATTTATAAAATCATAAATTTATTACAAAGCCACATCTCAATCTCAAGAAATCCGCATAAAAATGCTTGATCCCTAGACACTTTTGATGTGTGTATTATGCACAAATTTATTGTCCTATTACGATAAATACAACTGCAAAACTACTACAAAATGCGAAAATGGGCATTTAACGCAAAAATCACATTCGAGATGTAATAGGCCTCTTAAATCGTGACTTCTTTTCGAAAATGGGGTGTCGCTATCAAAATGAATAAACATTTTCTTTCAATGATTTTTTATGATTTTCGTTGTAGATTGAGATATACTTCCCTAAAATTACACAACTACATTATTTACAAGTGTAATTATATAATACGAATGTACAACACTGTATGCACAACACAGAGAATAACATTTTCTTTTCTTTTAAAACCTAAGTGAAATTAATTCACTTTGATTATCGACATTCCAACTAGAATGCACTTCTCGCCTGCTTCCGCATCTTTTAACACCATTTCCATGACGATCGGTCAATAACCATAGAACCTACATCACTTTTTTATACGGAAATACCCGTTTTTTACAATTCCAAATCTAAAAGGACCACCCACCTTACAAGCCACAATAATTAACCGATTTTCAAAATTTTTTCGCCATTTTGTAGCTAAACTAATACTCTAAAACTTTTTTTCCATATTTTCATATGTCTGTCTTTTATATATTTAGTAAGTAAAACCCGTTTTTTTTTCATTTTTCAAAATTTAAAAAAAGTTGCCAGCCGATAATCAAAATTTAAACGCTTACACGTGTCTCGATAAATTCCTCAACTCTAGATACTATTTACCTCTCGATCTTTTTTAAATCCTCGGAGCAATGGCCAAAAATACGTCTCAGGCGATTTGCATCTGATAACCGTTTTCAATGGTAAAAAGTTTAACGGAGGACAGTCTTTGGCTGTCCATAATATCGTGGCAGGTGACGAAAACGGCAGAAGAAAGGGTCTTTCCTTTTGAAGATTTACCAGTTGCTTCTTTTTTTTGGAAAATCAGGATATTACATTACAGTATCGCTTGAGGATGATAGGACAGTAACTGCAGATTGGTATGTCAACACTTGCTTGCTCAGAGTCTTATAAAAAGTTCGCGAAAAACGTCCTCGAAGCAATGTTGTCCTTCACCACGATAACGCATCCTCACATTCCGCCAAAGTAACAGAAGACTTTTTAAAGGCTTCAAATGTGGAACTGATGACGCATCCGCCTTACAGCCCGGACCTCGCACCCTGCGACTTCTTTTTGTTTCCAATAATTAAAGACAAACTTAGAGGCACACGTTTTACTAGTCCTGTATCGGCGGTGAATGCGTCTAATGAAGCCATTGAATAGGTCCAAGGAAGACTGGTCTAACTGCTTCGTACAGAGGTTTCAGCGAATGCAAAAATGCATTAATTTCGAGGGAATATACTTTGGAAAACAATAAATGTATCGTAAGTCTTATATCTTACACAAATAAATAAATAGTCTTATACAAATAAATAAATAAAATAAAATAAATATCTAGTCTTATTTATCAGAATCCAGAAACTTTCAGTATACCCTTAAATACTACCATAACAAGGTCGCGTTTAGTTCGACTCTTTGGTATGCAGACGTGTTGACACGATAGAACCAAATTATTGTTACGTTCCCGTGGCGCAACGTTATCCTGTCAACGCCAGAAGTTAACGAAATTTCAGTATTTTTTTGCAGGTCAGGCACGTTCATGCTTTGTTATGATGTAGTGGGAAAGACCTTAAGCGTTGAATTTAAGGGGATCCTGCACGAAATCGTGAAAATTTACGTATTTTTAAGTTACTTGTACTATGCGCTGAATTAGTTAAATACATTAAAAGAACTTAAGTAAGTTAGCCTGATCATTGCACAAGGTCGTGGCCTTGTTGAAATGTAAAACAAATTACTAGGTCTGAAACTGGTAAGCAGAATTGTTCTAATTTTAAATATCAATATGGTTGATTTTGCTTTGAAGTTCATTAAGAGACTTTTGTCATATTTTGCGATCGCGCGGCACCCCCTTAAGTGAGACTTGATGTAAATCCCAGCTTGTATGCAGTTAGTGATAATCATAATACATATATACATAGATTCACAACTTATTATCCTCAAAGGGTTAGTCAGAGATAAGTAAGAGCAGAAGAAGCAGAAGCAAACCACTTTCGTACTCCATGTTTCACCAAATTATAACTGCACGTCATGTGCTCGGCGTGACAGGTGGTGAGCTAATCACTGCTCTATGCTATTGGATGTATTTGCGGTCTTTAGTCCGTTAGTCGCCTTTTACGACACCCAAGGAAAGTGAGGAGTTGGTTGTAATCTTTTAGTGAGCTGATATACGGCTCTACACAGTTAGTGATAATTATAATATTATTACATTACTAGCGGCCGCTCGCGGTTTCACCCGCGTGGTTCCCGTTTCCGTGGGAATATCTGGATAAAAAGTATTTTATGTGTTAATCCAGGTTATAAACTATCTGTATGCCGAATTTCATCCAAATCCATTCGGTAGTTTTTACGTGAAAGAGTAACAAACATCCATCTATACTTACAAACTTTCGCGTTTATAATATTAGTAGGATTTACGCTTGATCTCCATTTTGTGTGATGGTAAGTGATAATAACTTCGTAGGTAAACGCACTTCACCCGGAAGAAACTTTTCAAACCTATGGCTGGGATTCCCGAAATTCCCGAAAATAGGGTATTTTAAATTATGAATACTCGCAAGTCACTAGTACTCAACATTTGGAAAAATATATGTTATTACACAGTCTTTTATCTAGTCATTCCGGCCATTAATACTCTATTGATAGTGATAATTTACTGCTTCAAATAAAATTTCAAACATCCGTCTAATCGTAATTCAAATATCGTATTACTTGCATTATACTTGGTTTTAGTTAATGAAAAATATACGAAAACACTTGTCTTTGAATAGGTGAGGCAATCCGGTCATTATAAGTTAAAAAAATTAAAAGAATTCTTGATTTTCAAAATTACCTACTTAATTTGCTTAGTTGACGGTCGCGAATCGCGATGTGCTCGGGAATCCTAGCCTTAACTATCTTCTCTATAAATGTCGGAATATAACAAAACAAGTATAACATTTTATTGATGTAGTAACGGTATGAGATGAGGGTAGCTCAGGAAACAACAAGCTACGCCATCCAACCAAATATGACATTTCTATGTTTACCACCAACCAAACTAAAGTCCATAGTAAGTATACACACCTCGCTTGAACTCTACATGTATTTATGTATGTATGCTGGGACTCTGACTTTCTGAGACAGTTGCTTAGTACTAGTCAAAGATATTTATTGCATCATTTTGTACATAGATCTTACAAAATGGAATACTATTAGTATTGATCATGTTCTCGTGAGGGCATTGTAAAAATAAAAATAGTTATTTTATACTAAAATATTACAAATATTTGTTATTTACTTATTTGTTATATTATTCTTAAAAACTTCTATTAAAGACTTTTGCTAAATATTTTTGACATTGTATGAAATACTCTTTTTTTTCTTTCTCTTTCGTAAGGTGGCTGGCGGCAATTGGACTAACAGAGCCGAAGATCGGGCTCAGTGGCATGCGTTGAGGCCTATATCCAGCAGTGGACTGACACGGGCTGAATATGATGATGACGGGGCATACTTTTTATTTTGTTAGGTATTTTATTTAACCGTGCCGCGTAACGGTGAATAAATAATACCACCCCTCTCTTCCTCTGAGTGTCGTAGAAGGCGACTAACAAACTAAAGACTGCACATACATCCAACAGCATAGAGCGGCGTTGGGCTCACCACCTGTCACGCTGAGCACATGTGCAGTGGCTATTTGGTAAGGAGGGCTATGGTAGAAGACTGCTTTTGCTGTCCTCATTGTCTAGTCTCTGACTATCCCTTCGGGGATAATGTATGTATTTTATTTAATATTTTAATAGACATTTAATAAGTGGATTACAATACCACAAAACCACGAACCACAGAGGCGGTTTATCTAAAACACTAATCTGTCTTTATCCACTTTAAAAGATTAACATGTAGGTCATAATGATGCAATCGTGTTAAGCGCTAATTAGTGATTTATGGTGCAAACCACTCTAAATTGGGTGAGAGATACGAAGTGGCGTGTCGTCTAACAAAATGTGAAAGTAAAAAGCTTTTCCTATTTAGTTGTAACAAAGTTTAACGTATTATTTTTCGTCCTCTATAACTACGTTCTCGATATATAAATATGTTTAAGTTTGTGTGAGACTAATGTCTTGCATTGCATGCCTACATAGTAAGGCAGAATATTGTTGATATTAAAAATCATTGTCTTACACTTCAATGTTATGTAAGCACACGATATTCCGCAAATAAACCATTTTTTATTTATTTATGAAAAGGTATGAAAATATTTAACTCTAGCCCTATTCCTTCCTTAAGGACGGCAACGCGTCTGCGATTCATTTGGTTTTACGGGTGTCCATGGGCGACGGTGATTACTCTCCATCAGGTGACCCGTTTGCCTCCTTCTTTTATAAAAAAATATATATGCTTTTGCCTTGCTATGCCTGCTCGTTTGCACTCCCACTGTTGGGCAAAGACCTCCATCATTGAAATCAAGTTATCGCCACAATTGGCTATTTGACAATTGTAACAATAAAATATGAAATATGTCGGAAATGGTAGTTTATGATTTAACGATAATTATCCAATAGTTTTTTTTTATTAACATAATTTGTAAATATTTTATTTTTACAAAATAAATTTTCTATTTTATATCTGTGGATTACAAGATCCGAAACACGGGCGGCCATGATTGAGCTTCATGTGACGTCACATTTCACAAAATTATCAAAAAGAAAAATAAAGTATTGATATTGATTGATTGATTAAAAACTATCTGTCAGGTTTCAAGATAAATTTATATATTTATTGAAATGTGACGTCACAGAGCAATATGTCACGTGACCAACCGTTTTCGCACAAAATTTTAAATGAATAAAGAAAAATATGTTTTTCCAATTAAAGAAAATATTGTATGGGGTATAAAATAAGCGTTTGCAATTTTTAAAATACTTTTTCCAAAACTGTCAAGTAGTCAATTTATGAGTATTGGCTTAGGAGCGTACAGACGCGACAGTGCTGCCCTCATTGAGTTTTACCTTATTTATAATGATTTTAGAACCAAATTCACAAAAAACGCTCTATAGTGCACTCAAGAAACATCTTTAGGTATGTTTATTATTGAATTTTTTGCATTCACAATGCTATAATACGAGTAGGTATAGGATAAAATGTTTACTAGAAAAACCGCTGGCTTGCAGCGTATCACAAACTACTAGAAAAAAATCAACAAATCTCCTGGGGTCTCGGTAGCTTAGCGGTTAGAGCATTGGACCAGCAATCCAAAGGTCATGGGTTCGATTCCCATTCGAGCTTTCCTGAGACTTGTTGTTTTTTTTCTTGTAAACATTTTATCCTATATCTTTAGGTATTTTTGAGACATATATTGTATTCATTATCTAAGTGTAAGTTGCATCTATTTCGATTATAGCCTAAAGTGGTCAAATTTAGCAATAAACAAAAAAAAAGTTATTTGTACATCGACAATAATTATTAAAAATATATGTCTATAATTATCTAAAGATGTTTCTTGAGTGCACTACAGAAGGACTTTTGTGAATTTTGTTCTAAAATCATTATAAATAAGGTAAAACTCAATGAAGACAGCACTGTCGCGTCTGTACGCTCAATCACCACGCTTTCCATTTATTCTGACGAAAAAGGAATCTGACGAATGGGTCCTAGATCTCCAAATGCGGGGTGGTAATCACAACCCATGGCTTTGCATTAAAAAATCCAAAACACAATTTACACGAGCGGGAATTGAAACCTTTGAATATCATGCCGAGCGTTTTACATTTATTTGGTGAAACGTGAACTATGTCAGAGGACTGATTGTGCGGTCCTCATTTAGGGTTAACACCCGTGCTCAAAAATAGAGTATTGTCCTCTTTTACATGTAGGCGTACTTTATAATCCACGGCACCAATTAAAGTACGCTAAAATACTCTATTTACGTAAAAGACAAATTTGTCAAATGTCGCCAAGAGCAACAAAAAATACGTTTTTAAGGACAAATAAATAAATACTTTTTTATGTACTTTAGATTAATGTTTTATATTTAAGCGTTTTTATTAACGCTTAAATATACTATACTACTATACTAAAAGACGCATACCTCAGGCGGGAATCTTCAGATTTGATGAAGCAATGTTGACTAAAAACATAAGCATCAAGCACTGGCAAATTTCGACGTTTGAAAGCCAGACTTTGGTAGCCAAGTGGTTAAGGCAGCCTCCCGGAATGCGGAAGGTGCGTGGTTCGATTCCCGCCTAAGGTTGCCGTCTTTTTTCAGTGTTTAAAAAAAAATTTACTATGTACTTTATTTTGGTTCTAACTAAATGAAAAAATACTTTTTTTGTCCTAAAAAAAGATGACAACCCTATCCTCATTGCCTATTATCTGACTAACCTTTAGGGAATATTAGTCGTGAGTATATATATGTACCAAATAATTTGATAAAGGTTAGCATTTAAAATACATAAGTGGCAGGTATGTTGCGAAAATAAGTACCTAAGTTCATTGGAACCTCTCCCATGTACGTTGCTGTTGCCAACAGCGAACTCAAGGGCTGCACGCCTGTAATTACATTGCTATTCCTCATACGTCGAACGGAATTACAGCAGTACGAGGATCGTTCTGCTGCGAAATTTGTCAGACAATTGCCCCTTTGCAGGCGAGTCTTTAGGCAATAAAACAAAATACATACAAGTATGTATGTACAAGAAAAAAGGAAAATTCTGGATTGCGACTAAAGCACGTGTAGGTATATATATTTTTATTAGCCTGTAAACATCCCGATGCACAGATCACTTTGTTGCGTATACAAGGCGTTATCGTTAGGTGAAGATTGCCGTTTGTTTCAGAAAATACTAGTTGCTTCTTCGAGTTCGCGTGGACTTTCTGTTTCTGTAAATTAAAAAAAAAGGTTTTCGTTGGGATAGGCAAATTCGTTTCCATGGTCTTCTGCTATGCAATTAGATCCAAGTAGAAGTTGTCTTCTTACCTCAAAATCTCTATGTTCATAAAATAAAATGAAAATACATAATCACATAATCCTGTAATTGATCAAACTGGATCAAACTAAATTTGCTGACAGGTCGTCCAAACAATCAAAACTTTATTATAAACATTAATCCTATTCCCCATGGTAAACAATCAAAAAATTCGTTTGCCTAATTAATAGTACGGTAGTACTATTACTTATTCTGTGTATTCCCTAACTAAACCTAGTTTCATTCTTATTTTTTCGGTAATTATAACTTCAAACATTTTAAAAGAAATGGAACTCATTATTCACTATTAAAAACCAAATCTAAGTTTCAGAAACTTTGTTGCTGAACGGAGGGACTAGCTAAACATGTCACAAAGATTACCTAATAAAGAATAGAAGAATAAGTAGTTTTGGTTGCATGAAATACAACGTACGCTTTGATGTTTTGGGGTAATTTTACAGTAAATGTTTTCCCAATTAATCTACTAGTAGATCAATTATTCTACTAGTAGATCTTACGAAGAGTTCACAGTATATTTATTTATAAAGACACTGATGTTTCGTTTTACATTTACACAAAAAATAATAAATCTAAATTGTACTACAGCACACGTTACAGCTTGACAATTTTGTGGTATTAACCAAAATTTATAAAACGTTTTCATTTTTTGAGAAATACCATAAGTACTTACAATAGGTAGGAAATGTATGAAAGTGTAAAAAGTTAAATTAATTATAAAATATTGCTTTTATTTACTATCACTGTTATTATTTAAATAAGGGATGTAGATTTCAATATTTTGAGTATGTTAAAAACTAGTCTTTCAATAAAAAAAAAAATGGTATTAAAATAACTAGCAATACTAGCTTTTGCTCCTAATAACAAAGCTACCATGATTATATCTTGGTTAATATGGAAGTGCTGGCTTATTTGTTACGTTATAATAATCCTGCAATATAATTATAGCATTCCCAAAGTTATTTCATAACAATAAAACAAAAGGATTTTTGATTGACTAAGTTGTCCTTTTCAGGAAACGACAGTTTTAAATTAACAATTTTAATTAACAACTCGGTTGCGTTCCAGGAACTAATTAACCATTGCTGAGGCCAAATAAACCTAAATAAAGACAAAATAAAATAGGTTTTCCAGGGCGCGACTGAGCGGTGTGTATTCCACTTTGGTGCCAACAAATGGTCCTTATCCGTCACTCTCGAGATACGGGCGTTGACGAGTGTTGAGTGTCAAAGCTTGTCATTTTGACTACACTCACCTGCAGCGTAAAGTGGACTTTATCATTGGGAGATACGATTCAATGTCCAAGTGGATTTGTCTGTCGAAAGGGTTACAAGAGAGCAGAAAATAGAATTTGTTGAACGAGTCTCATAACCCTTATTAATCTGTAAAGAGATGTTCTACTATGTCTCGTCTGTTGTGTGCCCAAAATGCATATATAAGATTATATGCCCTCCTATATTTCACTGACTACTTATGGAGAGTTCTGGATTTTAATAATTTGTTTTATAAATTCGTTTAATTATAAGTAAAGGTACTCAAAAAGATACCGTTAAGAACCTATTTAATAAACGCCCTTTGTAATTACTTCTTGTTTGAAGGCCAGAGTTTAAACAGTAAAGAAGTTTAAACAGATTTTTACAAAAGCAGTAACAAATCCGATGTTCGTAAAAAAAATCCAAAAGAAGTTTTATCAAATTGTAAACTAAATCGAGTGGCGTGGCGACCGCAAAGTTTACCGAATGAAAAGTTTTGCGGCCGTCGCGGGTCGGGCAGGATTCATTACTAGTTGGGCAGGTAAGTCGCAAACAAAAAACTTTTAGACGCTTCCACATTTTTATTAATTTTCAACCTTTAGTAGTTAAATTTTAAATTTTTCTATTATAACCTTTTTAATATTTTAAAAATTGCGCATTCATAACACTTACCGTTCGTCATTTCGTACAATCTCAAGACATATCCATAGTTCGGCCACGCAAAAAATCCTCCGGTTTCCAAAACTGAACGAACTTGCGAACTTCAACACACTGACGGTCGCGAGAGCACAGCGAATGCGGCGTGGCGGGAGCGTCTGCACCGTCCCCTCTCCCGAAGCTGACTGAAGCAGGGATCTTGGAGTCTGCGTAATAGACGGTATCCGTACAGATTGCTATATGGGGATAAACGTTAATAAATTACATACAACGTACAACCGTAACGTTACTACTAATTAGTTTGAAGTCGCCCGCTAATGCGTTAGACATGCACATAACACTCACCGTTTTGTTTGGTTTAGCGTAGCTACTGAGGTTGCTTGTACGCCATTGCTGTTAATACTGTAGAGCTAATACACTTTGTTATATACAAATATAGCGTTGTAACAAAAGTGAAAGTTTATACTCTTTGTTGCTTGAAATTCTATATATTTTCGAAACGTAGAAATGTATGTCATGTTTCTAATTTCTTAGATGTGAATTATTTATATTGTATAAACTTAAATACGACTGGAAGCATCTCAATTTCTTTAGAATTACTGTGGCAAGCTTCCAAAGTCTGCTTTGTTATTTCGATGTTAGATAATTTAAATTTATAAGGTATCCCCCGATTTACCAGGCTTTTTTTCTTAAGGGCTTATGGGAGAAAATGTGAGGCTTTACTGGGACCTACCGTGGAGATATTTAATGAATCTAAAAAATATGTAATGGGACATATAAATTTTAATATCGTATGTGTAAACAATAAAATGTCCACATTAAGTGAGCTTCACTTTCCTGCCAAGAAGCATAAATAATGATGTAATTGTTGTATTTTAAATATACTCCAGCTTTGCGCGTGAATTTCACCGTTAATTCCGCGAACTGTTAATTATTCGTCATCGTTCTGTCATTGTATATTTAATTTTGTCAATTTAAAGGCAATAATGAATAGTCATAATTTTAAAGCTGTTAAACAGCTATTGATCAATTCGTGAAAAGAGAATTCACTGGTTTTTCTGAAGGTAAGGTACCTACTTAGCGCTAACGACGCGGCCGCGACTTGGTTTGCATGTAGACTTGTATTTTGACGAACTCAGAAACCTGCGCATGCTGCGTGCCAATACAACTACAATCTTAATAGCATCTCATCGGATGGATGACCAAATAAAAATTGTTCCCTATTTTTTTGGATAAAATTTTATGTCATAATTTAACATGGCATACTATTTACTTATCCTAATAATAGTTTGTGCGTAAATATTAAGCATAATTTTTAAGGCAAATTTTTTAAACATTACTACTATAAGCATAATAATTGTTAAAAATACTATTCTTAAGCCTAAGTTTGCTTACGCATAATGATATTTAAGCATAATTTTGATAGACATAATAAGTATATAGGGAAAAAGTAAGTTTTGGAAACTTTGTGTTTGCGTTTAATAGAATACTATTCGTATATAAAATAAACATGTTGGCGGCTTAGGGGTGGCCCAAGGGCCACCTCCGCCGCACCCTAAACTACTATTACATTACGGTATCCAAGTTATATTTGATATACCTAATACCTACTTTTGGTTTTTCAGATTCAAATAGCTATCTTTAAAATAAAAAATATTGCAAAGACAAATCCTGATAAAAACCAATTCAAATTATAGTGGATTTTAAAACTATAACTTCACCTTCTGTCTTGTCTAACCTACCAGACTATCTTTATGCCTAATAACTATCAAACGAACAAACAATAAGCCTTTTAACTTTATGCAAATCAAAAATAGTGCAAAAAACATTAGCCTAAACCATATTTATGCTCACTGAAATAGTATGTCAAAAACAATTAATGTCTAAATATTATTATGACAAAAAATATATTTGCCTAACTCGTTATGCGAAATTATATTAGGACAAAAAATTATATCGTAACACGGCATAATAAAACTTATGTTTTAGGAACGCATACGCTACAAATTATACTTATTCATTATTTTATGAGACAAATATTCGAATGTTTAGTCAGAACATGCTCCTTGTTTGTCATGAAGACTCCTAGAGGTTGCTAATAATTGAATTACCATTGTGTCGTTGTATTACCACAACTGAGCCCTCATAAAATCTAAACTACTTGTCCAAACAATTTTGCGTAAGAGGCTTTTTTATCTACAGAAAATTTCCCTGACGGTAAGTTGTTTTGCGAAAAAAAAACAAAGCCTATTAAAGTTACCGCCTACATGTAGGAAATTTATTGTA
This sequence comes from Scoparia ambigualis, assembly GCA_963921215.1. Classification (NCBI taxonomy): domain Eukaryota; kingdom Metazoa; phylum Arthropoda; class Insecta; order Lepidoptera; family Crambidae; genus Scoparia; species Scoparia ambigualis. Next base: position 13,002,336 of record OY992511.1, on the reverse strand, counting down.
TTTATGAACTGAAGAGATTAAGATTTGTTTGCATAACATTACGTGTGGCGTTTTCCGTGTATGGTTTAAGAATTTGAAATATGAATAAATTGTATGACTTAAGATTTTACTTTACAGTTAGATCATATTGCCCATTCACGACAATTATCAATTCTTACAAAGCGTATAAAATCCAACAGCTTTAATGTCGATGTTAAAAATATCTCTCCATTTTGCGACGCCGACGTCTTAATAAAAAAGGCGATATTATTTATCCCTTAGGATTTTGTTGTCGTTAGTTAGGCAGTAGCCCGTTACGCGTCCTCCAAAGATCCCCATCCCCACCGATTAGTATTCTATCTCCGTCCCCTACACACATCAAAGGCGAAATTCCACGGCACATTATCTCATAAAAAAGTAACTGACAGCAGTCGACAAAACGTCTGTCTCCGGTCTTAGTCCTGCCCAGAGGTGAGCCTCGCTCATTTATAATTCACATGCCATTGTTTTAATTAAAAACACCGTTAATAGCTCTTATTAATGCGAGTAGCCTTTCGGAGCATTCGGTACGTGTGTTTTTAATCCGTCCATTGTGTTTTTCTGTAATGCAAAACGGGTTATTTGTGTAGCACTTCCGGCGCGGCCGAACGAGAAGTTCCTTTCAGTGCGTCATTTGTGGACGCGGCCCTCCGCCCGCCCGCTCGACTTGTAAATAATAAATAAATACTTTGTCGTGAACTCCGCTATTTTAACGGGTTACACCGCTTTGACTGCCAGATAATGAGCTGTCAAGTGTACTTTGGTGACTTTAAGAGATGAATGCTTGAGTGCTTTAAAATTGTAAAGGTATTGGACAAATCGTTTTTACTACGTTCTACTTTTGAGAGCCGTGTAATGTAATATAGCGGATCACAAAATACATATACAACCCTATTTTTTCATTATACAAAAACAATTAAGGGTGAGTTCCATCCATGAAACTAAACAACTTTCCCAAAGAAACCTATGTACAAAAATCACAAAAAAAATTCGATCTCCCATACTATTGTCGTCAGCTGATCGGACGGTTTTGTTTGGGAGGTCGATTTTTTTTGTCGTTTTTGCACGTAGGTTTCTTGGGGAAAGTTGATCAGTTTCATGTGTAGAACTCACCCTTAATTGTTTATGTATAAAGAAAAATAGGGTTGTTTAATATAAATAACACTATCAATCCCTCTCTTCCCTTGGGTGTCCTCAAAGACTGCACATACATCCAACAGCATAGAGCAGCGATGGGCTCACCACCTATCACGCTGAGCACGTGTGCAGTTGCAATTTTGTAAAACATTGACTACGGCAAAGGACTGCTTCTGCTTGCCTCATTGCCTAGTCTTTGACTACCCCGTTGGGGGTGATAGTCGTAAACCTATTTGTCACGCCATCTCTAAGGTTTAATTCCCGGTAGGGTCAATTTAGAGAAACCTGTTTTTCTAAATTGATTTCGCGTCTGGGTGTTTTTCTAGTATATTTATCCGTTATATATCTAGTTTAACCATATAACGAGTTTCAACGGAAGCTTATCTTGTTCTAGATAATTGGTGTGAGCGTAAAACAACTTTTTTTTAAATTTTTATTAAGAGGTAAGCTTACTGAGATTAGTAATGTTTTTAATAAAAATGAGATTAAATATAATAAGCTGAAGGAGCTCGTTGAAGTACTTAGCGGCTAGCGCTCTCGACTATTTTTCGCAAGGCTGGCTCCTAGATGGGTGACAAAAATCCGTATAAATGTCTGAGTTTCGTTAGTTAGCACGTTAAGACATCGCTCCCGGGTGTTGTTAAAAGATGTAAGTCGCACATCAGTTACATATCAACCCGCATTCGGCCACCGTAGTGGATTATGTTATGGCACAATCTTTTAATTTACTATTGTTCATGATAAAAGACTTCGCAGGTCCAGCTGTAGGTAATTTAAAGGCCAATGATAATTGCTTTATGATTGAACTTTATAAGATAAAACGATATGTTTAATATTACTAACAAGAAATTGTTTTATTTACATACATCCATAAATACAAATAATCACGACTATTATCCCCGAAGAATTATTTAACCGCCTCTGTGGTCTAGTGGCTAAGCCACCGGTTTCAGACCCAGAGGTCCCGGGTTCGATTCCCTGCGGGGGGTACATCTTTGTGTGCTCGGTTTAGTTGGTGGTAGGGCTGTTAAGTCCGCCTGGCTAGCTACCACCATCTTATCTAAGTCTGTCGCCATTAACAACGATGTTTATAGCATTGTTGTGTTCGTACAGTTTGAGATAAGATAGCCAGTTCCTCAGTGGTTGAGGATTCCGGGTGAAGCGCGCTTCCACCTTCGGCCTTGTCTTCACTTACCATCAGGTGAGATGAATGCCAAGCGCGTACCCGTTGACGAATAAAAAAAAAAGGGTTAGTCAGAAACTAGGCAATGAGGACCGCAAAAGCAGTACTATGCCATAGTCCACTTTTCACCAAAAAGAGACTGACTGCACATGTGCTCAGCGTGACAGGTGGTCAGCCCATCGCCTCTCTATGCTGTTAGTGGTATGTGCAGTATTTAGTCCATTTGTCGCCTATTACGACACCCTAGGGAAGAGAGGGGTGGTAGTATTCTAAGTACGCTTCCAACAGGGTTGCCTTTAAGAGTTTAGCGAGGGAACACTTTCTCAAATCTGTCCAGTAGTCCTAAACTGACAAATATATCACTTAGGTTTATTTATACATGATAAATTATATTATTATATAGTATATGATTGTGTATTGTTATTTATGTTATATTTGTGTATAATTTGTGTAGAATTTATGTATGTAAATTTATTGTTTATATATTAATATTTTTTTTTAATTTAATTAAGTAGTCTCTAGATGTCACCGTCTATAAAAATGTATTTACATCTTATCTGGTTGACTGGTGGAGAATGCCTTATGGCATTAAGTCCGCCATTTGCTGTACTGTAGGCAATAAAGTCTAAATAAATAATAATAATAATAAATTTAAATAAAACAGCTACGCGACATGGCAATGTTTTATTTAAAATAAACAAATTCCATTAAGTTAATCTCAATATTTTTTCCGATACTCCAAGTTAAATCTTAAACATTTTCAATTGCGCGTACAAATAAAGGAATAGCTACTTTCCCTACATCTCCTTCGATATCGGTACAACTTATGTCCTCTATAAGTTGAGTTATCCCCTGGGAAATAAGGGAAAGCAGGAAATACGCTTGAGAACTCACGCAAAATATGTCTTCCAATTTTATTATTCATGCAATTTTATGTTTTACGTAGATTTAATTTTCGATTCATCCATCCAACTAACACATCATAAATATTAGGAGGCACTTGTTAACTGGAGCTGCCCCGGTGGCATAGTAAATCGACCCCTGGTAAACCAGCACGTATGGTTGGTTTCGTTAGTGGTAAAGCTGATGCTATTTTAATTTTTTTTTAACTTAACTTAAAAATATTAATTAAAAACACGGCTAGCCTAAGGGGGCACGAGACCCCAGTTTTCCTGTTTGAGATTTAGTATGTAAATAAATAATAAATAAAAAAACATCATAATTATTGTAATTTTTTCTTAATATTTTTTGCCCTAGGAGCATTACGGGTTCCCATACAATTTTCCAAGTCGAAATTTTTAAAGACCAATATTAATGAAACTTTGCATGCTAAAGTAAATGCTAGGATCTTAATAGTTTGTTGATAACATTTTTAAAAAAGGTTTATTTGGCTGAGTTATTGCGATTTAAAGTCCACTATAGAAAGTTTAAAATCGCAATAACTCAGTTAAATAAACGTTTTTAAGAAATGTTTTCAACAAACTATTTAGATTTCTATATTTTACTTCAGCATGCCAAGTTTTATCAACATTGGCTTACTGGTTTTTAAGAATTTTTACTTGGAAATTTGTATGGGAAACCGAAATGCGTAAACCCTCTAAAGAACCTATTACTTTTAAAAAATTTAAACATTGAAAAAGTGGTTTCAATTATAGTGCTTTTCAGATAACAATTTTACTTTTCTCCGTATTTGGTTTAAATAAGTCGCTAGGTATTTGGTGAAAAGTGAACTATTAAAGGACTGCTTTTGCTGTCCTCATTGCCTAGTCTCTGACTAACCCTTCGGGGATAATAGTCGTTTATAGTCGTGATTACATGAATGTATGTAGGTATGTATAAAGAAATTTAAATGACCTCACTAAATATTATTTTTCTACCGGGTGTGGTCAGCAACGAAAGTCGCTAGTCCCTATGTACCTCATAATAATAATAAAGTTTTTTATAATATTTTATATTGTAAAACATTTTACTTAAGATAGAATGTTAAATAAAGAGAATAATAATAATAAACTTCCCTACGCTCACACCAATTATCTAGCCCAAGAGAAGCTTCTAAGAAATTCGTTAAATGGTTACTAGACAACGGATAAACATACTTAAAATACTTAAATACATACTTATTATACATAGAAAACACCCAGACCCGAAACAATTTTAAAAAACAATAATTTCTAAATTGATCCGACCGGGGATCGAACCCGGGGACCTCAGAGATGGCGACACCATGAAACCGGTGTACAAACCACTCGACCAAGGAGGTCGTCAATGATAGCTTAACTAGCTGAATGCGAAGCACCTTAAATATTCAGAGACAACTACATTTATTGCCTATCATGCGAGAACTTCAAAATTGTCATAGATAGACTCACGACTATTTTCCCCTAAGTCGGAGACTATGCTATGAGGACCACAGAAGCAGTTCACTGCAATTAGTCCACATTTCACCAAGTCACAACTGCACATGTGCTCAGCGTGATAGGTGGTCAGTAAATCGCCGCATTTATCGCAGTCTTTAGTCCTTTAGTCGCCTTTTACGACACCCAAGGGAAGAGAGGGTTTGGTAGTATTATTTTAGTATGATACTAAAAATGACACTAAAAATATAAACTTAAGATGAAGACTACGTTATTATGGTCGACGTCTCCTACTCTTTTAAGCTACAAAACAGCTTAATATTGTTGAGAGCACAGCATGTGCTCACTATGAAGTTGTCACGCTAAATGTGTATATGAAATAGCGTAGACTTTTTATTCAATTATTAGAACGAAGTATTAAGTTGTTTCTGTATTCTTGTGTACTCTCTGACTATTTCACATGGTTTATGTATGTCTTTATTTATTTATTCCCATTCCTCTTACGAGACAAAGTTGTTGATAAAACCTATGATGAAAACATTGTTGCTATGGCCAGGACCTTGATGATGGCCAGAGACGGTAATACAAACCCCATTACTAAACGTAGCAATTGCTATATTTATCATACATAACCTAATATAATCACGACTATTATCCCCGAAGGGTTAGTCAGAGACTAGGCAATGAGGACCGTAAAAGCAGTCCTCTGCCGTAGTCCACTTTCCATCAAATAGCGACTGCACATGTGCTCATCATGACAGGTGCGTCAGCCCATCGTCGCTCTATGCTGATGGATGTATGTGCAGTCTTTAGTCCGTTAGTCGCCTTTTATGACACCCAAGGGAAGAGAGGGAGTGGTAGTATTCTTTCACTGCTAAGCGACACGAGTATATTTATCAAAAAAATACTCTTCAACAGCGGGAATACAACCCTGTGCGCTTGAAATTGAGACCTGTGGTTCAACCGTCAGACCACATAGTAAATTCTATATGTTACAAGAATAAATAAGTTCCTAAGAACAAAATTTCAAATTATTTCCTTACCTTTCCTACCCATCAATTTCTGGTTTACAGTGTCGCAAGCAAACTCGTAGATTGCAAGTTGCGGGTCTTCAACGTCATTTGCTCCACAAACATTAGCACTTCGAAACGAGGTTAATAAGCTGTTACAAGGGGAACCGTTGGAATAAAAAAATGGAATGTGGGGATTTTTCTTGCAAGAAAGTTCAGTAATTGAGTGTGCCGGGCAGGATGTTTGTTTAACTGAAGAAGTTTTATCAGCGATTGGCGCCCCCAGTGTCGAGCTAACTGCACTCCGTATGTATAGAAATTGCAGTCACTTAGCAGAGTAAATGGGCAGAACTTAAATGCGACGCAAAGATTGTTGGTGGCGAAATACTGTTTACGCCCAGAAGTAAGTGCTTTCGCTAGATTGGAAAGTGAATGTTCATATACTAAGAACACAATCAAAAGTAGATTTTAGCGGGTGAACTATTTTTTCTTTTTAGGAGATAACATTATGTTAAATAGAAGAATTATTAGTTTCATAGATTATAAAAAGTGTACTGCAGCAATCTTATTTAAACACCACTAAATTTATAATTTAAAAAAAAAATTTAAACACTGAAAAAAGACGACAACCTTAGGCGGGAATCGAACCACGCACCTTCCGCATTCCGGGCGGCTGCCTTAACCACTTGGCTACCGAGGTCTGGCTTTCAACCGTCGAAATTTGTCAGTGCTTGATGCTTATGTTTTTAGTCAACAAAAAAAAATAATCTAAACAGAAATAAATCAGTATAAACAGCAATCTATTTAAACGTAATTGAATTATAACAACCACTATATTTACTTGTTTCAATTTGAACACTGCAAAAAGTTCAAGCCAAGATCTACAAATTCAAACAACACGATCTTAACATAATGCTTAGTAACAAAATAAATTAATCAAGTCCGTCAACTCGCTGTTAACGTTTTATCCTTGTCTTAATTAATTGGAGTCTGTTTCTCGTTGTTTAATCAATTCTGTTATAAATAAACGAACATAGATGCCGTCGGCGTGCAACCCTTCTGACGTCGCGACGCTTTTCCGAACCGAACGCTCCCTAAAATTATTTACCTTTTATTTCGCTCACTAAATGAGTAGGTTTATTGGATTAAGTCCAGAAAGCTTTGCCCTTAATTGGGGCTTTCCAACAAATAACTTTTCTGTTTTCCCAAAACTCGGACAGCTCTTAAATAATAGTTAATTAAATTTACGCCCAAAATGAAATAGATTTTTGGCCATTACTCCGAGTAGTTGCGATAAACACAACATCCACGATGTTTTTAATTTTCTTAATTAGCGCTATGTTTGATCTGTTATTGTTTTCTGTGAGAGCCTGGAATTTAATGGGCACTAAACGACTAGCTCGCAGAAAGTTATTGTATCAGATGATTGTTAGCAATCATAGGAATTGCTTGCATCCTTTATGAAATAAAGATTGACGCAAAGTTGTTGTTGTGATCGACAATAGAATATTGTCAAATTATGCAACGGTTCTATGTATTCTACCTAATAAGGTTTTATAATTTTTCCATTATTGTATTTAATAACAAAAAAAAATCAATCCAATCATTTCATTCTATTGTGTTATCAAAAATGGATTCTTCATGTGAAAATCTAAGTAAAATGGATAAGACAACAATAAGTCACTTAGATTGTTTCCTTTTTTTTATTTGTTATGACTTTTATTTAAATTTTCCTCGTGAAAGTAACAATGTGTGATCGCAAACACAAATCGTTATTTTGAAACATTTCCTGGAATCCCCTTGATTTTTATATGATTGTTTTGTAATAATTAATAAATAAAATGTTTATATTATGCCCGTTGTTCCAAAAACGTTTTAGGAGCAATCACTACAAATATTTTAGATACGTTATAATTCTTCATCACATGAACCCATAACCTTACACAATCCTCCTTCCGCAATCTCTTAATTTAGCTACCCACCCACTGGTTTTTCTGCCCAATTTTTAAAGTATTACTTTTTACACTATCTGTAAAGCACATGGCGCCTTAGACGAACAGTCACCCAGATCTTATGACATTTTTGGTTTGAGGCGCATCTAAGGCATTCGCTTAATTTCATATTTTTTAATATAATGATGGCATAATAATCTCATAATTAAAAAAAAACACGAAATAATAATTAGGTACTCACCAACCAATCAATAAACATTCATGTGTTAATGTAAATCTAAATTTACACCAGTTCATGTGGTGCTGCCATTGCGGGGGTGGAACTCAGTGCTCTCCGTTCGTGGTCCCGAGCCATCACCGTGGCATAGTCGTGATGGATCTAGGCTTTAAAAGGGAAAGTCATCCCTTTCTCCGTCGAGCTATTTCTAACTGGGCGGGGGAAGGGGAGGGGAGTCCAACATAAACTGAGATCGCTCCTGGCCGCATTGTAAGACGCCATTATAACTAGTTAAAAAAGGTGATGTCGGCATTCCCAGCGTTCCAACAGGATTCGAACAAGCCTATTACTAAAAGAAAAAATCCATCACACCAAAACCCGCTCAAGTATGCTTGTCACAGCTACTATCTCTCACACTGCCTATTTTGTTTGTGACGTCGTTCGGTTGGATTCCCGCCTGTGGCAGCTAGTAATTTTTTTTTACACATCAATATCTTATTGAAATGTGTATTGACACCTGCAGGTCAGGTGGTGTCGACGCGCGCGCATTCCGTAATTTGCAACAGGATTTGCACAAGCCGATTTCCAAAGGCGAAAAGCCATCACAGCAAAGCCCGCTAAACTATGCTTGTCACAGCCACCATCACTTTATCGGCGGCGTCTTTTTTCCCGCTAGCCGTGACGCGTACCGAATCCGCTTTGGGCACTCCGCAACACTATTATTCGGATATTTGTCTTCCCCCGCGTGTCCTCACAATAATACACCGTATTTGGAGCAAATGATTAAATTGCTCGTGAAGCTTTTAGGGGCTAACTCAATAAAATTCATTTCGTACGTAGCGGAAGGTAAGTAAGTAGTTTTGTACGCAGTAAAAGCTTTCGTGTGCGCCACGCGAATGCCAAATACTTGGACCGTTCAATTAAATGGCTAATCTAATTATTTGTATTCAGCTGGTTTGTCTTTGTCCACTCGGACATGTAATAAATTAATTGTACAGTGACACCATATTGTATTGCGTAGACATTTTTTAAAATGTTATTTGGAGAAATGCTTAAGCAGTTCACTGTTAAAAAATGTAATACCTAGGTAAATAATTGTTATGGGCCATATTCATTTATTCACATTTGCAACAATATAAGTAGGTACAATAATAAAGTATGGAATAAAATGTTTACTAGAAAAAAAACAACCAGTCTCAGGAAAGCTCGAATGGGATTCGAACCCATGCCATGGATTTGGATTGCCTGTCCACTACTGTAACCGTTAAGCTACCGAGCCCCAGAAGACTCGTTCAATTTTTTCTAGTAGTTTGATTTACGCTGCAAGCCAGCGGTTGTATAGTTTATCCTATAGCTACCTATATAGCATTGTGAATGCAAAAAATTCAATAATATAATTATCAAAGTAGTTTAAGGAGGCCACTGTTTTAACCGCCTCTGTGGTCTAGTGGCTAAGCCACCGGTTTCAGACCCAGAGGTCCCGGGTTCGATTCCCAGCGGGGGGTACATCTTTGTGTGCTCAGTTTGCATGGTGGTAGGGCTGTTAAGTCCGCCTGGCTAGCTACCACCATCTTATCTAAGTATGTCGCCATAGCAACAATGTTTATAGCATTGTTGTGTTCAGTGACAGTTTGAGATAAGATAGCCAGTTCCTCAGTGGTTGAGGATTCCGGATGAAGCGCGCTTCCACCTTCGGCCGTATCTTCACTTACCATCAGGTGAGATGAAGGCCAAGCGCTTACCCGTTGTAAAATAAAAAAAACTGTCCAGACAAGGGATAATAAAATAATAAATAATTTCATCCATTCATCATTCTTCCATTTACTAGGATCCTCACACAGTCTAATAGTTATAAAACACTTCGGTCTACGTGTACATTAGTTTTATTTAGGTACGTGTTCCATATAGCGGGCTTTATTTCAAAATGTTTCAGATGTTGATGTTGTTCCTCACACTAGGTCACCTGTTGAAATACCAGACACAATACAATTTCTATTGTTATCGACCTCTAGGAGTCCTTTTTTTTCTATTATGACTCGTCATAGTGACTGCATTTAGCCTAATGGTAAGCAGCCGATGCAGTCCAAATTTATGAGAGCGCTCCCCACCGTGGAATAAGCACGATAACGAGCGCACCCATTCATGACGGCCTGCATAAATGCCGTTTCACGCCCCGCTTAAAAGACCCTGGGAGGGACTGTAGGAGCTGGGAAACACATGCACCGGCAAAGAATTCCAAAGCCGAATGGTCTTACAGAGGAACGACGTGCCAAATTTTTTGGTACGAGTACTGATAGTCTGTACAGTATGATGGTGGTTCCTAAGACCAGCACGTGTAGTCCGGGAGAGGAAAGGAGAGGGCGGGATAAGATCTTGCCACAGACGAGGGAAAAAAGTATTATATTTTTTGATTTGATTTGATTTGAAACTTAAACTTTATCATTTTATCCTTTACCTAAGCATGTGGTCTCATCAAAGAACAGAAGACTACTTTCTTCTATTTTGTGGGTCTCAGTGCTCATTATCAAATCTGACGTTAGGAATAAAGGTATTCAAAAGAATGTTTTAATATGTGATTGAAGAAGAATATGACTCTTTTATCAAATATAAAATTCTATGTACAAAGATAATGTTCCTACTTATTACAGTTTTATTCTTGCCAATATAAATTTCCCTTATGGCGGAATACTCTTTACAATAGCGAATAAAAACTCCGTGAGGGCCATTCATCTGAGGCCATTACATCCGAATTAAAAAAGTTTAAAAACTGTAGGCAGCCCAAATTTACTGCAAATTGGGTAATCGCGAAGAATGAAATTTAAAATTCACTCCAACTTGAAAATATCGCTCAAACAGGAGCAGTTGTGAATGTAAACGGTATAGTTTTTCTTAAAATTTCACTTTTGGCTCCGTGAGTCCCGGCTGATGTTGCATTATGCATTTTACTAACGAACGCGTGCCGTGGTCCACGTATAGAAAATTTGAATAGAAAATTTTAAACATTGCGAAATCTCACTAGGATGCTAGTAGGTGAGATGGTACAGAGGTACCTTTTCGAGGGAGATGATATATTTTTAAGAGGAGACAAGAAATCTTTGGAAATCATGCTGTAGTTTATCTTGTGACAGTGTGCGAAGGCTTTGTTGAATCAATTTTAGTAAAATACTGAAATGGTTTTACCTACAAAGTACTATTCCGCAGTACGGAGGAAAATGTTTCAAGCTTTAATCGCATATTTGTCATGTTTGAAATTGAACATGACACTCACAGCTAGTTTATGTCTTGTCGTTTAATTATTTAAAAATGAAGTCATTATTTGGTTGTGAAAAGCATAAATAATTCATACTAGCATCATCATCATCATCATCCAGGTCGCTACTGGTCATAGCCTCATAACCCCCTCTTTGTTTATGTTTACTATTATTACTATATTAACTTTTATTATTACTTATAACTAGCTTTTTTTTACTATTAACCAGCACATAATTTATTAATTATGCATCCAAGCCGAAACTATATCCAAACCAAATAAAACGAAAACATTCAAACAAAGTAGATCCAAAAATCATTTCGCATTGCATTTAAAACGTTAACGCTGATGGAAACAAAAAAAAACGGAAAAAGAACCCCGAAAGTTATACGTTTCATTAAGAGGAACATTAAAATAAATGTACCGGTGTGTAGTATTCCATTCGCACTTCTGAATAATTCATGTACACAATCTATAAAGCAGACAGCGGAGGGCATTTTACAAAACAAACAAATTTTACTGATCTCTCAGGCGTTGTTTGTGCCTCCCCAATAAAATATTTACATTTACTCTGCAACACCTGGCCTGCCTAGACAGCGCCCACCGCAGGTATTAGAATAATGAAACGTTTCGTACTCTGGATGCTATTGAATAAAACATTATTTTTAAAACGCTAAAGGATACTGTATCGCTTTCCGCATCGCAATGGGTTTAAGTCAAGAGACCTTATCATCGCCGTTTGATCTCTCCGTTTGATGTAGGCACGAGGCCTAGTTCATTTTCAATTAAGGATATTAGCTTATCTGATGCCAATCTTAACCAGCTCGACAATTATCTCAAATGGCGAAAAACAGAAGTTGTGTGTCGCAAAGCTACCATTAATTGCAACAATTGACGACGATGGGCGTTGATTGTATCAGTGACCCGCATATCTGTCACTCAATTGGATGCTCGTGTCTCTTTCACTTACTCCCTAAGAGTAAATGTGAATCTATCTGTGCATCGATATACACTAGCCACCAAAAATAAGTATCACACTTTTAAAATTGCTATAACTTTTAAAGTACACAAGATAAACAAGACACACAAGACTTTCAAAGAAAGCTGATAAAATTGCTGTAAAACGTTTTGTTTTTAAATCTCTAACTTCTTTAATTTAGAGAAAAATGAAGTTTTAAAAGTGTGATACTTATTTTTGCAGGCCAGTGTAGTTCGTTGAAGTTTGTCATCAGATCTGTTATCTGATATTTATAAGAGATAGATAATTATTTATCTGCCCTTTGATGTGGTATAAAGATGTTACAAATAGAAATACATAGATCACGTACCTATCAAGCTTATTTTATAAAAGCATGCAAAGATGAAGTCCTCTGAGTAGACAAAATAAAACTAAAGTTCACACGTTGTACTAAGGAATTTTAATTTAAAAATTATTGTGTGGTACATGACATTGAATTTAGTAAGTACTTTGGTAGTATTATACATTTTGAGAAAGTGTAATAGAAAAATATTGTGATTGAAAGTGTCTGTGTGTATATTATAATAACTGTTATAAAAGGTTATGATAATTTTTAATGGTATACCAGGGTAAATTATTAAATTATCTATACCAAGATGAGTATTCTTTTGAAACTCGTTAATATAGTAGGATTTCGGATAAAATACATAAACAAAGAAAAAACACCCAGACCCGAAATCAATAAAAAAACCAGTTTTTCTCTTAATTGACCCGACCGGGAATTAAACCCGGGACCCAAGAGATGGCGCGACGCCTGACCCGGCGTGCTAACCACTCGACCACGGAGGTCCTCGGGTAAAAGAGTATTGCGTGCAGATCTTTTTGTAGAATGGAAACAAAATTGCTCAAAGACCGATCTCTCTTTTGTCGCTTCCCACAGACAATGAATATGATATGGCCATGCATCCTAGTATTTCCATTTCCATCAAAGCATAATTCCCTACATTACACCAGAAAACGTTAAACAGTGTCGTCCCATAAAAAAGTCAAAGGACAAAACTCTCGAGTGCAAAACCAAAACATTGTTGTCGCAGTTTCCATTCGCAACTAACTGGATAACGAATGCGTGAAAAAGTCCGTTCAGCTTTACGTGCGAGTTTTAACAACAGCGACAACTTTTTGGTGACTTTTTCTGGAGTACCCACTGACAAAACACAACGCAGCTCGCACTCTTTTCAAAATGTTCGCCCAGTTTGAGGGGACGACGCTTTAGAAATGCTCAACAATATTGATATCTCTTAACTTTAGCGAACAAGTGAGGAATTGGGATTTTAACAAACGAGTTCTTCCTTTTATAAAACAAACTTTTGAAAACTTCATTGAGCCTATGACAAATGTACGAATTTCTAAAGATAAAAATACAAATACATAGAATTCTTCTTATTTAATTTACATTAAATTAAAGAAAGTTCTATAACATATTTACAAAAGTAGGAAAAGTTACAATAATATGTAATATTACAAAAATACACGAGGCCTCAAAGGTAGTTTACATACATAAAGAGAATTCATAAATGCTTATCCATTAATCGTCATCCCAAAAAAACGAACCCTACTTTCATATTGGAGTTAAAAGAAAAAGTTGAACGATAAACCTTTTTTGGTTGTTGACACTCATATTAACTTTATCAAGAAAAGGTAAGCACTTCAGTTTATCCTGGCAGAATGGTAGAAAAGGGGAATAAAAATAAGAAAAAAGTAGTTGAAGACGTTAAAAATGTTCACAACGACACGCGACGTTGAAATCACTTCGCGGGTGGCAATGCAAATCGCGAGCATAGGATTATGGATTTAGGTAAATTACGAGAAATTCGCACCTTATTACACGCTTGAGAAAAAAGTAAGGGGTGTACAGAGTGCTCCTGTAAGCCTATAAATATTTACGAGATGTGGGTATCTCCTACATATTTATTAACACGTATCACTCATCGCTTGCCAATATTTGATTTAACACGAAAATTGTGCATTATAAATGCTGGCTTTTGCGTAGGACGCCGCGCCTTTTGCGGTGAATTAGGTTAATGCCTTCTAGATGAAAACTCGTAAAAACTTAACCACCCATTGTTGAAAAAGTTTTGTTCATTGTTTTATAAGTTTTGAGGCCACAAACATAATTTTGTTTTTAAAAATTTTAAAAATTGTTAGCTTTTTAGTTCACTAATCAAAGTATAAAATTAACATATTATCCAGCCAAACGTATTTCGAGTTATAATGTAATATTGTGAAAATTATGCATTGGAATCTAACCATATAAATGATAAATGTTAATGAGATTGAAATACTGTTTGTTTGTTAATTTGCCAATATGTTCAATAATATTTTAAAACATCTTTAAAGCCGACGTATATTTTATAAATATGGTATTGTGAATTATTATTATTATATACTTGTATATACATATCTAACACTAGCGACCACCCTCGTCTTTATCCGGGACAACACCCGTATCACGTAATCCCTTAGGAATTTAGAAAATCCATTCATTGTCTACATCATAAAGGGTGCAAAACTCTGTGCAAAATTTAAGTTCTCTAGGTCTAAGGGTTTGAGCTGGGTCAGTGACTGAGTGAACCAGGATTTTTCTTTTTATATATCTAACTATGTTTGTCCCGTGTATCTGTAAACTTGTGTACTTTATTTTTAATTTTTAATGTTATGTACTGTTTGTGTGAACGATCAATATTTTTTTCTTATTTCTTCTTCCTATATCTACCGATATCAATAAAAATCAATTGCCAAGAATGTAAGTGGTATCTACGTGGTGTTCACGCGGCCGAAGTCGTTTGCAGGCAACGATATATACGTTACACTAGATAGGCCCTTCCGAACACGCACTTTGTTCCACTCATCTGCGGAGTCGACTCGGCACCTTGTTTTAGTGTGGCTTTGACATTCGCGCGAGCGGAGCGGCGAAAATAATTCTTTATTTATTTTCAAAGTGTACACCTAGACGTTTACTACAATTCAGTTGTCAAGTAAGTGAAATTAATTGTTATTCAAGTCATTATTATGTAGTTATATCGTATTATTAGAAAAGAAAAGATCTTTTTTCAATTATTGTTATTGACAATCTATTTGGGACGCCATCTTGATACACACTACGTAGTCTTTGACCGATCTGGCGCTGCGGCGCTGCGATGTCTGTCTGTTGATTAGACCACAATTAGACGACATTTAAATGTTTAAGCGCTGTAGCGGCTGCAGCGAACTTTAAGTCTCTCATTCCAGAATTTGAACAAATGGTTTGTATGAACGTTCTTGTCTATACTTCTAGGTCAATGATTGCAGGCCGTTAGGCTGATTTCACAGTCACGCGTTTGATCAGCGCCGGCCATACGCGCGCGCTACACTACATAGTAGTTGCGCGTTTGAACTGCGTGATGACTATGAAACGCAACTACTATCTAGTGTAATTGTAACCGCGCGCGTGTGGCCGGCGCAGATCAAACGCGTGACTGCGAAATCAGCCTTAGTTTAAAAATAAAAATCAATTACCACATAACGGAGCATCACCTTGACAACGGCATGACCAATCCCGCTGATTTCTTTTTCTAAATTTCTTTTAATAATTCTAAATTTTCTTTCTTTTAAATATTTTTTTAGAAAATTCACTGGAAAGGTCCGAAAAGTTGGAAAGTCGGAAACTATGAAAGGATATAGAGTTCACGCGGAAGAAAAAACGGTGCGCTTGTAGATTTTAAAGGGCAATGACATCGTTTAGCTCAATTCGCTGGACCTAGAACGCTGAAATGTTACAGGCAGATTATTTCGTGACGTAGGCTAGATATAAGACGGGATTTTCCGTACCTATAAATGAACTGCTCACCCAGCTATAAATTCTATGCATATTAATGAATAGTGCATGTTCTTCAAACACGAGCATCGCATACATGAAACTACTCAATCATAAAATCACACACGAATATGGAGGGCAAATAAATTTGGCGATGAGTGCAGTAAATAATAATATCCAATAAACATTATAGTTATTTGAAATAAAATAAAATTGGTTCTTGAGAGTTAATTTTTTTTTTCCAGTTTCATTATGCATTTAAAATGCTTTATTTATATCTAAATCGAAAATAATTTGAAGTTTAGATTTTTAGGAAAAGAGTTTGAGTATTGAGTATTGAGTCGTTCCTGAAAACAAGTCGTTATTTTTCATGAACTTATTCCTTCTTATTTCAGTTTTCTAGAAAAATATTCCGTAAACTATTACCTAACATCCACTGGTCAGGTATCTTATTGGATGGTGGAAGCGGTGCGTATATATCGTGAGGTGTCAATAAAATTCTCCGTCGAGCGTCTAGGAGCAATAAATTCGTTTTCAGCTACGTAGAACTAAGAGCCCAGATTATTTCACACCATTTACCCCATTCAGCCACCGTCTTCATAATACAGTGGCCATGAAAGGGATTTTTGCCGACAAGATTGAAGTTTTTGACTACACCCCTTGCTCGGGCGAAATTCCACGGGATTTCTTGTGAGCGTTCGATGCGATTATTGTTTTTACATTGTTTGAATACGATAGGTATTCACGTACTGTGTGAACGTGACTGTAATTATGTTTGCTTGGATGGACATGTTTTTAACATCGTTGTTTGTTGTTCGTGGTCCCAAGCCATCCCGGTGGCAGAGGGATGGTACTAGGTTTTTTGTGGGTTGGCCTCCATTCCTACGTGAGGGTTTTCTTAAAGTGGGCGTAATAGGGAGAGAAGTGCCCTACGTCCTATGTAACCCTGGCCACGGCGTATGCGTAAGATAGCATTAAAAAAATGGTTGGACATATTTATTATTATCTTTTTGTTACCTGTTCTATGTTAACACTTAAAACGCGCGCCAAACGAAATTCTATTCATTGAACACTTCGCGTGGTGATTCCCGCATTCAACCTGTTATTTGTGTCTTTGTTATACAACGTGTTAAAAAAAATTTGCAATAAACTGTTTCTTTCACTAGCAAATAGCTAAGAAATTTATATTTTTTAGACAAAAAGCAGCTCTAATTTTTGTTTAAACTCTTCAGGTTACAACCCTGAAGACGGTGCGAGGCGCGGGGGAGGCCGCGGGGTACAAGCGTGCCACTTATCAAAGGTCACTCATCCGGCACTGCGCTTGCGTTTGTCAATCAATAACAAAATAGGGTTGTACAAAATGTACATTACACAACCACATTTAGACCCGATTTCACCATTATCAAAAATACACGAGAATAGCTAGCCGAGTATAAATTTACTACCTAATACGTATAACTTGTAATTAATTTCACCACGCTAATGTAAGAATAAGTTACTCTCGCATAGTTACTATGTGCTATTGAACGAACATAGGCGGATCGAACTAATGAGCGTATTAACCACCAAAATATAGTTGCAGTTTATCTCGTATGAGAGCAAAGGCGTTTTACACTTTTTTTATTTTCTGGCGTAACATTGTTTGTTTGACGTGACGTTTCTGACGATGGCATCAAAAAAAAATGTTGTTGTTGTTAGTCTTCTAAGTAATTTGTTGTTTCCTTGAACCATCTCGGGCGTGGGCCTAAAATCTGAGCCTAAAATAATCTTCATCACTGCTATCAGATTCGTCAATCAACAATCTCAAACGACGCGGCATTTTTATGTTACAATATTAATTTGAAGGCTGCTTCAAATGACATTTGTGACATTATTATTCTAAGAATAGGGGCTAACACGGCCAAAATTGCCGATTTAAGAATTTACTCTAGTGTAGTGACTTTATCATTAGGTTTTTGAAAGCGTTGGTGAAACGTAAAATTAATTTACACGCGAATAAATTAGGATTTATTCTTAGAATAAGACTTATACTACTTTGGTGAAATCCACCCTTAATGGTGGTATTTAAGCAGTGAAGTCTTAACATGGTTTAAGTACGTATGATGACCCTTAAATTTTTTTACACGTTGTATAAGATTCCAATAAATGATTTTTTTTTCTGCTTTTCTTCACTGACAGGCTAAAATTGTGATCCGTTTACACGATCACAATTTTAGCCTGGGAAGAGAATAGTTAGTGATGTTTGTTTTGTGCCCGTGTCACATTCCAAGGTTTGATTGAACTGTAAAATGAGTTGTTGTCTATCGGCCCGGCTTTAGCTGATACGAAATGCGCTTATCTCTGAAAATGGTACTCCATCGGGAATAACGCATGGAGTTAGGTACCTATATTTTGTGAATACACTCTACATAAATATCAAAGAATGGTTTACTGTTACCGTATTTTTTGATATGTATTAATGGGGCCTGCCGAGGTCTCCCTCTCGCGTTAGGATTATTTCTGATATATACCTACATGCATATGAATAAGTTTGGTATATTTATAAAATTATAAATCGATTATAGACACACTAAAAACCGAATTCATTCTACAAACTAATACTTACTGGGTGGTCCATACAAAAGTTCAATATCTTCTCCGCTAATGCATAACAGCTGTTTTACTGTTTACAGTATTTGCAGCTTTCCCAATAAATGTATCTATTAATATTGGCTAATCATAATTGTCGAGCTTCTCTATGCTTCAGAAAGCATGCAAAGCTGTTGGTCCTAGTTATTGTCGTAATAGACTCACCAACCCGCATTGGTCCAGCGTGGTGGGTTATTGCCCAACCTCCTCATGTGGAAACGCCTGTGCCAGTGGGACATTTGTAGACTGAAATGGATATTTTTGTAAGATGAGTAGGAAGTCAGCTCAATGTGGCCATAGGAGGCAAAGCATACCCAATTTTTCGGTAACTGAAAACGATAGCGCGTCGTTGCCTTTCGGATAGTTTTGTAAGTTGAATAACTACCGAAGAACCAGAAACAAAGAGCTTTTGTATGAACCAGCCACTAATAACAATGTTACATACAATGATCCAATTTATCGCATGTGCATGTGTAAGAACCATGTTCAGTCTGACAATGTATATTTACTTGCGCATACTATGCAGGACTTAAGTGAACTGATTGTTTTCTATTTTTATTTAATTGTTTAAACGTAGACCCTTTATTTTTGTATATTTTTTTTTTGGTAAATGCTGTGCCCGGCTGTCATCGGGGCTCAGACTTAGTTTGATTTTGTCAATGTATTTGCCTTTGCATGTTTTGGTTTGTTCTCTGTAGCCGTGCCTAATAAATAAATAATAAACTGATATTGTGAATAGATTTAAGAATATGTGTGTGTTATATGTACACCTGTAGGAAACCGAAGGCGGCTTCGTTTCCTGGCCTTCACGGGCGCGCAGCAGTGCCCGGGTCAGTCGCGCTCGCGCCTTACCCACGGCAGGCTCTGGAAGCTAACACTACCTATTACTTACAAGGTAAATTTTGCTAAGTTAGTTAAGCGTGACCCTTGTTGATGTCACACGTGTCCCGGTGGTTTTATGTTTTATTAAACTTTGTTGTACAATTTGTGAATTTTAATAATTATTCCTTTATAACCCTTTAAAACTTACCGAATCATATACACTTTTAAAGTTTTCGATCCATATGCACACAGAATTAAAGGGGATCAAACGTTTCAATCGGGACGATGATCACAAACTATCTCCTCTCTGCGTGTTATCCAGTGTTTGCAAAAACACAACCTCGTTTTAGTACGCAATCGGTTAACTACCAATACGTAAAAGACGTGGTTGTAGTTGAATTAATGCGACGGTGGATGAAGACTGCATTAAATTATCGAATCATGTTATTTTGCGGGCACGAACTAACGCAGACGTCTTTTGCATTTCCAATTTGTATGAAGATCGTCATTCGTGAACGTTTATGACTCAAACATTGTTTGTCGTCTAAACTGGCGCGCCCGCTCCTAGATTAGTACACAATTCCGGATGTGTGCGCTTACGTGTGTGCTCACGGGGGGCGGTAAGCACCTAATTCCTCGTTTCAAAGTCTAGAGCGAACTCGGTCTCTACGACGACGCGACGTCTTAATGACGTAACGTTTGTTTGGCTTAAATTAGCGATGACTGCTGTTTTTAATACGCGTTAACGATTCAAATCGTAATTGTCAGTCTAAAAATTTAGTAGCCAGGTGATGAAGCGTTTTGCCCTATATTAAAGTCCCGGGTTCAATTAACAGGTAAATTGTATTCTATATTTTTACCTGACTGCGCCAGAAGGAGGGTTATGTTTTTCTAGAGTATGTATGTATGTATGTATGTTTGTATTACATTGCATTGGAGTAATCTGCTATGTAATATAGATATGTGCTCTCAATTCACTATGCCTCCATTTCTAGAATGGCTCCCGATCCCGACTGCTTTAATTTTTCTTTGCAACTTTGGCAATTCTTAAGTTAAGTGCAATCGGGTATGTACGACTTTCTTGTTTTAGGGTTTTTTCATTTCCAAATTACTTACACAGAAACACAGTCGGGTTTTTTAGTTTTTTAAATTACCGTTTTTTATATCCAACCCGCATATCCATCAATTGTAACGATGACTTGATTACAATGATTAAGTAGGTACTTTGCCCAGCTGTGGGACAGTTAACCGTTTTTGGTAAACTTGAAAGATCCCTTGCTAAACTAGTAAGCCGCTGCGCCAACGAGCTCTTGAGCAGTATTTCTTGAATAATATTACTCTACTTATCGTACAATCAAAAACAAATATGTTTTCCCTTTTGACTAACAACGAGAAGTAAATAACCATATCTACGATTTACCGATATAAACAACCGTACACCACAGTTTATTATACCGGCGGCGCAGTAGAATAAACAATGTTCATAAAAATAAACGATGCTGCGGCTTATGTATTGGCAGGAACTGTAAACATTCTTTTATTTATCACTTGTTTCCATTGAATATGCGCTCGATGCTATTCGTTCAGTCTGTAAAGCATGTTAAACAATTAAGTTTCCGTTCACTTGAATCAATTTGCATCAAATATTGATAACTTTGGTACACAAAGGACATACATTTAAAAATAACTGTATAGATGAGCTGTTAGGTTGCTGCTCAAGAATAAAAGAATCGTACCAATGCATGTGTGTGTCGTTAAAAAGCGACTAAGTAGTACTGAAGACTGCTCATATCTTATCTTATCTAGTGGGGCCTGCAGGGGTCTCCCTCTCGTCCCCTTCTGTCACTGTCTCCTCAATGGCCATAAGCTTGGCAATATCTTTGAGATCGAAGAGCCTAAAATCTTCTGGTTTCGGGTAGGGTGATCTCAGGAGATTCATTATTTCTAGCAAAAGAGTCACAGTCACACAGTAGGTATTTCATGGACTCCGTTTCCTCTCCACATGCCCCGCACTGGTTGTCGTTGCTAGTAGCATTTTGTGGAGCATTTGTTTTGTGGCATAGTGTCCAGTCAGAGCACCGGTGATTATTCGAACCTGGCTACTCCGTCCTAGGGCGCCTTCACCTATGAAAGATTTTGAGTGTCTTATGCCGGGTAGCTCTTTCCATTCGCTTTTATACCTGATTTCGATGTGGTCCTTAGCTTTGTTGATGGTACTCGATGCTAGTGCCATAAACGGCTCAGGCCCATTATATGGGATCTCTGAGCCCTCCCTGGCAAATGCATCGGCCATCTCATTGGATTCCCTTGGATTCCCATGTGGCCTGGTATCCAATAGTCCTGAAGACTGCTCATAAATCCAACAGCATAAAGGGACGATGGGCTCACCACCTATTATATTGTAAACTAGCGACCCGCCCCGGCTTCGCACGGGTTACTACCCGTACCTAAACAAATTATAGCCTATAGCCTTCCTTGATAAATTGGCTATCTAACACTGAAAGAATTTTCAGACCGACCCGTAGTTCCTGAGATTAGCGCGTTCGAGCAAACAAACTCTTCAGCTTTATAATATTAGTATAGAAGTATAGATGTGTGTGTTATTATGTTACCATAAAAGTATTATCTATCTATCTATCTATATTGTGTAGTTGTTATTAAGTGAATCGTGGGCTGTGGCAGTACACTGCTTTGGTTGTCCTCATTGCCTAGGTAGTCTCTGACTAACCCTTTTGGGATTATAGTCGTAAGCGTATATGTATATATATATTTATTTATAGCAGAGGGAGGCAAACGAGCAAACGGGTCACCTGATGGTAAGTAATCACCGCCGCCCATGGACGCAAAACCAGAGGAATCGCAGACGCGTTGCCGGCCTTTAAGGAAGGAATAGGCTCGTTTCTTGAAGATCCTTAAGTCTTAACGGTCCGGAAATACCGCCGCCGAGAGCTGGTTCCACAACACTGTAGTTCGAGGCAAGAAATTTCTTGAAAAACGCACAGTAGTAGACCGCCATCCATCAAGGTGATGTGGATGGTATGACAGTCGATTGCGTGTAGTGCGGTGAAGGAAATCAGCGGCAGGGATCAAGCCGAACAATTCCTCAGAACACTCTCCATGATATATACGGTACAATATACAGAGAAAGGCAATGTCTTTCCGAAGAGCCAGTGGATCGAGCCTGAAATAACCACGTCGTCGACAATTCGAGCAGCTCTGCGTTGAATGCGGTCAAATGGAAGGAGTTGGTATTGGGGTGCTCCAGCCCAAAAATGGGAGCAGTATTCCATATTATTATGTAACTGCATATAACTCTGTTAACACGAAGACAAATGCTGTAGACCTTATACTGAAGTGGAGCTTACGTCTTTTGGCTGAAATGATGGATGTTAAGCAAAATGTGTCTTGCCGTTGAATGTCGTCAAAGAAAGTTAAATGGCGTGATAAGGATTGAGTAAAAGTTTTTCGTCTTTTTGCTTAATTATTTATCAGTTGCTGGTTTGCTATATTATTTGTCACCCCATAATACCGGATATCACACAAAAATGTATCTAATGAAATCGATGTAGTCCCAAAGTAAAAACAATTTATAAAAAAGTAAAAAAAGACAACCAGGATAAGTGTTTTCTATTTGTCCTCTTTATTATATCAAATGGCGAGATCACTGAAGTTGATTTAGACAAATGTCCGAAGGGAAAGTGATGGTAACACGGCGAAAATAGCGTGCTAAAGCTGTAATAATGAATGTTGGGAATACAATTTATTTATTTTATTAAATAAGTGGCACTTAGTGGTTCATAATAATACGTTTACGTTTTTTAAGTCAAGTTATGAGAAGACGGTACTATCAGGAATCAAAGTCAATTATTAGAAAGTTATGATGTGTAAAATTCTACAGAAAACCTCTGATAATGTGATGTAATGGCAAGTGAATTTTTTAGGCAATCTTGCAAAATTTATAAAGCAATTTAAAGTAACTTAGTCGTTGAAAATTTTTTCTTTTATTTTCTGTAACCTTTCATTCAACAATTCAGTTAATTTTCTTAAATATTTTTGCGATTAATATCATCCATAGATGACAATGCCGCCAGTCCGCGCCTAAAATTTTATATTTGCTGATAAGTTGTTATAGAAAACTAGCTCTAATAGCCTATGAAATAAGATCTATTAGGGGCACCTTCATGTTCAAGCTGCAAGTTCCAAGCCCAAAGCGCTTCTGTGTAGGCAAGTACCCAATTTGAGGTTTTAATTAGCATATTCTGAAACGCAGTTGGAACGAGCGCGTCTACGGTATATCTAGGTACCCTATAAACATTTTGCTTGGGCTTTTTGCTTGGTAGTCCAAGCATTTACCCTATTTGTTTAGATCCTACGACCGTAACAAATTATATATCGGTATTAACGCCTCGAGTAACGAGTGGGCAAACGTTCAGCTCGATATCCACACTTAATTCCCAGGCGGGCAAAGTGTGTGTTTGATGTGACTTACAGCTTTTTTGACAAGCGTGGGATGATAACGCTTCAATAATATCAATCAATGGTAGGTAGCGACAACATGATTTCAATGATAAGGCCCCTGAAAAATGCTCCTGCAGTAGGACAGTATACATACATAGATAGATAGATGGACAATACTTTTATTGAAACATAATAACACAAACATTTAGACATAAAAAAACAAAAATACAAAGTTACATACATTTATAATAACGACTAATTATCCCCGAAGGGTAGTCAGAGACCAGGCAATGAGGACCGCATAAGCAGTCTTTACCACAGTCTATATATCATTTTCACTAAAAAGCGATTGCACATGTGTTTAGCGTGACAGGTGGTGATCCTATCGTCGCTCTACGTTGTAGGTAGTTTGTGCTGTCTTTAGTCCGTTAGTCGCTTTTAAGCGGTAGCATTCTTTCACCGCTACGCGACAGGGTGAGTGGGACAGTATACAGGCTTTATTATCCTTTTAATAATCTTGACTATCATTAATATCATTATCTGAATTAAAAAATCACGTACCTAAAGGTATGTTTCCAAGAGGGACCGCGGGCTGCAAACTGCAGCTGCAGGCTGCAAGCGACACTACTGGTTTTGGTTTCTATGCATCCCTATGAAATTGATTCCAAGCGCGGCAACACTGCGGCCTGCGGACGCGGCGCGCAGCGACCGCAGACTGCAGCACCAGTGGTGTCGCGAACCGCAGAGAGTTTACACGTGTCACGTACAAAAATGGCGACTTTTTCTCGACATTCTGTCTCACAAAGGTACTGGAGTGACTGAGGCGTTTAGGTTCAATTGGTCCAATTCCCAAAATGTCCAACTGCCAATTCTCAATTATAAAATACTAATAAAAAAGAAACCTCGAAATTTAACTTAAATTCCTAACCTATCACGTGACCTGCAGAAGTAGGGCAGCCCTGGACATTTTGGGAATTGGACCAATTGAACCTAAACCGACTGAGGTTCTATGCATTGTGCAGCCGCGGCATGCCGCCACGCTTGGAAATAGAAGCAACCGCGACCGCAGGCAGCACTGCGGTCAACCGCAGCCGCTAGCCGCAATGCTGCCTGAGGTTGCAGTCTGCAGCCCATTTCGGAAACATACCATAATACTAAGGTTATAATAAGAAAAATGTATCAATGAGTTTTGGGAAGTTTCCACCAATTAGTTATTGCAATTTGATTTAAAGGCAAAGCTTAATATCCGTGTGTATTGGGTCTTAACATAGAATAATAACTAAAGCATAGATGGAGTCCAAATGAGACTCGTATAGTTGTCCTATTTTTTCAAGTGGGCCATAAACATTGAAAGAAAGAGACAAAATAAGTTGTCAAAAACGTCAAAGGTCTAGCGAATAAAAAAAAACCGGTCACCATTTATGATACAAAATTCAAAAGCGACATAAACAAAATGTAATTCGAATGGTGACCAAACGGAGTGCCCACTCAAATGTCATAGCACTCCTTCTATGCTTTAGTATTATTCTGAGAGTCCTAAGCACGATCCATCTGCCACAGCTGATTGTCTATGGTACATTGAGCTTCAAATACATGCATGTGTCTACAATTCTACACGATTGAACGTATTCAAAGTAATTTGTAGCATATACAGCAGTAAGTGTGGACCTCAGACAGACATTGTGAATGGTCTGTTTGAATACGCACAATAATGTTGATACCTAAATTGCTCAATTGTGTCTGAAAGCTGACTGAACTGAGTAAACGACAAACAAGTAAATATCTTCTATCATGATTTAAATAGTAAACAGTGTCGCGTAGCGGTGAAAGGATACTACCACCCCCTCTCTTCCCTTGGGTGTCGTAAAAGGCGAATAACGGACTAAAGACTGCACATACATTCAACAGAATAGAGCGGCGATGGGCTCACCACCTGTCACGCTGAGCACATGTGCAGTCGTTATTTGGTGAAAAGTGGACTATGGCAGAAGACTGCATTGCGGTCCTCATTGCCTGGTCTTCGGAGACAATAGTCGTGATTTTATGTATGATTTAAACAAAACACTGGTCAGTTTAGTAAAGTCTCACAAAATCCTAAATGAATAATAAAAAAAAATGTTAAAAACATTCATAATTTATTGATTTTTAATGGAAAATGTCCTATGACAGGGAGGGCAATTTCCAACTTTTAATTTTACGCTGTCAAAGAAAGGGAAAAGACAATTTTAAAATATATGTTTAAATAAAGAAAGATAAATATACATAATAAATGATTATTGAGGCATATTTTTGAACCAAATATTTCAACAGTTTTCTCAATGATAACTTTGTCGCAACAAAATATGCTTAAAATATACATTATTTATTTACATAATACGAAAATTAACATCAGTGGCAAAGATTTACGCATAATAATTTTGCTGTAACTGAAAACGAATAAATTAAACAAAAACTATTTATCTTATCAAATTGTTGCGAAGAGTTGATTTAAATAATGTTGGACAGTGTTATTGTCCGTTCACTATAAAGATAATGAATGTCAGTTGATTGCAATAATAAAGTTGTTATAAATAAAATAAAAATTCTCAATTTCGGATTTAAAACCCATCAAAGGAGACCCGGCGGTTTATGCTTAAGTTGTATACTTTTTAATTTTTTAATCTGTAATTCATTATCTGGCAATATCGTTGTCAATATGTCAACTAATTGACAGTTGTACAGCCGCTAACTGTCAAATTAAACATGACGTGACGACATTGTTGACATTTAAATATCTTAAAAGCAAAAGAACTATGGTTTATGCAGCCACGTTAGACATTTTTAAAGTTACATGTGTGCCTTTTGAAGACTCGGTGTTTCCGACGTTTCCGACGTTTTTGACGACCTCCTTGATCGAGTGGTTTGTACACCGGTTTTTATAGTGTCGCCATCTCTGAGGTCCCGGGTTCGAACCCCGGTCGGGTCAATTTAGAAATTATTGTTTTTCTAAATGTCTCGGGTCTGGGTGTTTTCTATGTATAATAAGTATGTATTTAAGTATTTTAAGTATGTTTATCCGTTGTCTAGTAACCATTTAACGAGTTTCATAACGAAGCTTCTCTTGGGCTAGATAATTGGTGTGAGTGTAGGAAAGTTAAAAAGTTAATTAATAAAAAAGTTAATTCCATATTAAAAGAAATATTAATAATTAAATAACTCTTATCCGCGATTCGATAAAAATACTCGTAAGTCAAAGCTTGGTTATGGAAAGTGCCGGATCTCCTTTGACACTTTAAAATTTTTGCTTATGTTGTGTTTCGTCCGGTGAGTAAAGTACCGAAAGTACCGAAGATCCTTCTCTCTCCGCTTCCCCCCCCCCCCCCACAATTCCTACTCCTTCCTCAAAAGTATTATTCTTTTCCCATAGCCGGTAACGAATTTGCGACTCCTCTGATTTCCATGGGCGGCGGCGGCGGTGATTACGTACCCGCTTAATCATTTGCCTTCTTTACACGTAAAAAAAGAAAAAGATTTTAGCCATTTTTTAGTCAGACCTATCTCAATACTCACTATTCATAATAACAACTTTGAAAAAGCAACAAGCTATATAGCAGCAAGACAGCAATCCGTTATAAGTGGCGCGATGTAAAGTTGCAGAGTTTATGTGAAAAGTTGCAGACACGATGTGGAGCTGCGAAGGGAAACTTGGGGACAAGTGCTGGGTACCTACGTGACGTCCCCGCGTTTAGTGCTGGGGCTACGTGGGCCATAGCAACCTCTTTACGGCTACTATGAGCTCGGAGCGCTTTTAATACTCTGGAAGTGGTACAGTAAAATTTTTATTGACTACTGCGGTGCTGATAGAAATTGCTCAATCCTATTTTGTTAAAAGTCTTTTCCAATTTAAATTAAATTAGTATGTTGACGAGCAACAATAAATTATTTAAAAAATGACGATCTTCAATATAATTCAGTATTTTATATGTCATATTTATTTGTTTGCATCTCACATAGTTAGCTTGTTCACATTAATTTACAACTTTATTGGCGCATGAAAAAGTTTTTTTTTTCTTAAATTTAGGTTTATGTTTTTTTTATGAGTAGGTATCTAGTTATTTAATTAATGTGAATAATTGTTAAATATTTAATTCTGACTTTTTTTATTAAATTTTTAAGAGATGAACATAATCCTATTCGTTCCTTTTAAATTATCTAGACTGACGGACGGACGAGAAGGTGATTCTATATATCGGGATAAGGGGCCCGCTTAACCTCTTAAAATACCATGATAAGAGTAGCAATACAATAATAAGAGTTTAAAGTCAACGAGTTTAATCGTAATAAGGAACTCGTCAAAACGTTTTGCATCTGCCGTGATCCGCGCCCATATTTCACGCGTCACTGCCTGCTGGTTTGTACGGGCGTGTCACTCCACCTGGAAATATTGAAGTTAAGCTTAGATCTATTCCTTTGTAGGCAAAACTTTTATGTGAGTTAGTGCATTTGGCTTTAACTGTGAAAGTTACAAATATGTTTGACGTAATTGCCCTCGTTATAATTTATTGTCATGAGAAGTATTCTTTTGTCTGTGTTATTGTCTGTACACCAATTTATCAATCAGTCCTATTTCAATATAAAGATTAAATCAAACAAACTATAGAATTAAGTAAAGTATTATTTTAAATTAATAATGACCAGATTTATAACAAAAAATGAGCTATCTTCCTTTCAGCTATGATGGCTGTGTTGTCTCAGACTCCAAAAGATGCCAATGTACTAAGCTTGCCTGCTATCTATCTTATAAACATCATGGAATGCAATAAAGTATTAGTTAAGAGATTTTAGAGCACAGTACACCTTAGGATTTTAACATGTTTTAAGATATTAAATTACATTAGGCTCATGAAGTGGACTGAATTAATGACTGAACGCGACTAATCGCGGGCTGGCAGCCGTAGCCGCTAGCGGCAGCGCTACATACGACTTGCAGCGATCTACCTTGTCATGTAACAACGACGCATCCTAATTCTAAAAGATTTTTTTTTTATTTATTTAAACTTTTGCAACATTATAATATTACATGGCAGACTTAATGCCTGAGGCATTTTCTACCAGTCAACCTTAACCTTAGGGTGGTGCAGAGATAACACGGTAGGTGCATTTATTTACGGTAACAAAAAGTGGAAGAGAGCGTGAAAGTAATTTTTAACTATTAGGTAAATAACATACTAAAAATAAACATACATATACAAATTCACAAATAAATAAATAATTATACAAATATATAAATATACCTACATACACGACATAATATATAATAGATAGGACGTTACTGAGATGATTCTGCCATGGTTTTATCAAACATGAGCATGTGGACTTTCTTTTTGAATGCGTCACGACTCATAGCCATCCTGATTTCATGAGGTATCGCGTTCCACAGGAGTATGGATTGAATATAGAAGGACGAATGAACAAAGCCAAAAGAATGGGAAGGAGAGAAAAGGAGAAGGTTATTGGAAGACCTGAGATTCCTGTCGTGAGAGGTGCAGAGATATTGGAAATGGGGAGTAAGGTAGGAAGGAGCATTTGGTGAATTTAGAAAGGAGAAAAGTGTAGTAAGGGCACGCAAACATCTCCGCTGACGAATGGGTAACCATTTCAGATCAGACCTATGCTTAGAGATGTGGTCGTACTTCCTTAGGTTAAAGGTAAATCGAATACCATTGTTGAGAAGTCTGTCAAGCTTATTAAGCAAGTCGGCATTGAGATCGTAATAACACACGTCACCATAGTCGATCATGGGAAATATTAAAGACTGCGCTCGCATTACCTTCGTCTCAAACGGTAAAAAGTTTCTCAAGCGGTTTAAAGAGCGCAAAGTCCAGGTCACTTTTTGGTTAACACTAGCTACCTGAGAATGCCAGCTGAGTGTGGAATCAAGATGTAGGCCAAGATTTTTTACTGAACTACTAAATGGAATAATTGTTCCGTCGAACGCTATTGGCTCAAGAGAATTCAGCTTCAATTTACCCATCAATCGCAAGCTGCCAATAAGTATCGATTGCCACTTTGTGGGATTGACGGCAACACCAAACCTACGAGACCAGTCTTTAATAGCGTCTAAATCCCGATTCAATCTTTCAATGGCGTCTGGCAAGTCGTCTACACGTGCTTGGTAGTAAAGCTGAAGGTCATCGGCGTACAGATGATACGAACACTGAAGGCGGTGTGTGATGAAGTTAATAAATATTGAGAATAATAAAGGAGAAAGAATACCGCCTTGTGGAACGCCAGCATCCAAGTTACACCAACTTGATGATGTCTCATCAATGCTAACCGACTGCTGACGCTCTCGAAGATATGTTGAGAACCATTCATATACCTCAGATAAAACCATAAGATGGGAGAGGATAGAAAGGAGGACGTCGTGACTGACGGCATTACAGGCATTTGAGAAGTCAATAAGTACCAAGATTGTGACTTTGGTATCCTCCATACCTTGCCTAATGTCGCCAGTGACTTTAAGGAGAGCGGAGACGTGCTGTGCCCGGGCCTGAAACCAGACTGTAAAGGACTAACGAGGATGTTTCCGTAAATAAACCTCGAAAACTGTTTATGAACACAGGCCTCGATAGCTTTCGACAGAAACGGAAGAATGGATATGGGCCGAAAATGGGATGGTTCGGAAGGATTGGATATCTTTGGCAAGGGACGCACATAGGCTTTACGCCATTGGGAGGGGAATTGGCCTGAGTCAAGCGAAAAGTAAATTATGTGGGTAATGGGAGAAATTATGAAGTTTAAGATCGGGGCAATCATACGCCGACTGATACCATCATGAACCACGGCCCCAGATTTGATGGACAGGATAATCTTTTTGATTTCATCCGCAGTAATAGAAGAAAAATGAAAATGATTAATATTGGGACGAGACAGACTTGCAATATAATCCACCGTTTGACAAAGGGTTGAACGATAGTACTAGTAGAAGTAGTGGTGAAATGTAGGTTTAATATCATCCAACGAAATTGTGTTATGGAGAATAATATTACGCGTTTTGCCAATACCTAGCGTTCCAAGGAACTTCTAGATATCAGCGGGGGATGAGGATGAGATGTTTTCAAGGATATGATGGCGTTTAGCATTACTTATCATCTGATTGCACGTGTTTCTTGCAGATTTGTGAAGGCACCAATTCTTCTCAGACCGTTCCCTCTTAAATTTTTGAAAAGCACGATTCCTACGTCTCATGGCTATTTGTATCCCCTTGGTTAGCCAAGGAGCAGGTGGTCGCTTTACCTTAACATTCTTGACTGGCGCATGTTTATCATATAGCGAATTGATTTCTTGGTTAAGAATACTAACCTTCTCTTGAACTATGGAAACAGCCATCAAATGGTCCCAGTTGATGTTGGATGCGTCTCCGAGCAACGCTTCTCCATCCATACGACCAAAGCAACGCAAGCGCAGTACTTTAGGGACAGGTTTAGGGGGTTTAAGGATGTAGGAAAGGAAAATTAAATCGTGATGGGAAAAACCAGGAGCAGGACATTGACCGTGATTGGATACAAGAGATGGAGTGGACGTGAGGATGAGGTCAAGCCAGGTGTCTTCGCCAGTAATGTTACAGTGGGTGGCCTGGAGTGGGAGGGCATGTAGGCCAACAACCTCTACGATATGAAGGAGTTTCCGGGAGCGTTGGGAAGGGCGGAAAAGGTCAGTGTTAAAATCGCCCATGATGACGTGATGCGTATACTCTGACCCAAAAGACTCAAGAATCAACTCCAAATCCATAAAGTAATCTACACTAGGAGGACAGTACACCACACCAAGAAGAGTCTTTACACCCTTAACACATATTTCGTGGAAGAGGTACTCAGCGGAAACGCAAGGAGTTGAGATAGAAGATGCAAGGATTTTGTAAGGAAATTCACTACGAATGTAGATAGCCACACCACCCCCTCCCCGTCCAGTCCTGTCATTTCGGACAAGAATGAAACCAGAAAGAGGGTAGGTGGTAGAAAGAAGGTGAGGTATGAGCCAACTCTCGGAAATCAGGACGGCATGAACATTAGCCCCTGTAAATGCCTCCATAAAATCACTATAGTGACTAGGGAGACTTTGGGCATTTATGTGGCAAACGTTCAGCGAGTATGTGTGCTGGCTAAAGATTTGTCGAACAAAGTCGCCAAGAGTATCAGGCATCGAACAAAAACTAGTGTTGCAAGATAAGTCCTCAGAATCATTGGCAGAATGAAAGGAATCATCATCAGATAACATAAATAACAAAATATTATAAAAAATAGATAGATAAAAATAACGTAATTAATAAATAATATACTTAGGGTAAAATAAAATAGAAAAACTTTACGTTTCGTGCATACTGCACCACCCGCCCGCCGACCATTCACAAAAGGTACAGTCGACCAAATTGAATCATGACCCACCTTAAGGTCATTTTCCTACAGTCATTCTATACAAGTAGATTGAAATTAGCTTGAACATACATTACATGTGACGCATGTAACGAACCTGTTGTCATTTTATAAGACACTGACAGCTGACAAGGCAAATATGAAAACCATTATGCGACGTTGCCGATTAGTGCAATTGACCATATTGTGCTGTTTTGTGCGGCGATATGCGCTCTTGCCGTTCCGCTGTCGGTGACTGTTGGCGACTAACCAACGGCCATCAGATGACTTGAATTCATCCGGCTCACTACTCGCGCGTGAATTTTCTGAACGTTTAATCGAAAAACTACCTACATTAGTTGTAAAAATTAATATACCACGAAACCAAGCTAATTTGGGATGGTATTTTGGCCACATATTTTAGACAAATTAGTACTTGAAATTCCACTCGACAGCGACAGTTCACATGTTGAACGCACGAAAGGTGTAATGTGATTCGTATCTTCAATATTTTTATGATTTTTAGTACGAACGAGCCCATTTCCGTCTTTTAAAATTCCAAAATTTCTCATATTATATCTGTCAAATCTCATTTAATACATTTATTTGTTAAAGAGTAAAGACACTTACACAAACATACTTACTTTCGTAATAATAGTGTTAGTTAGTGGCCTAGTGGGAATGAATACGTTTAAAACGTTTTTTACCGAATATTACCGTATTTTAGCGGGGTAATTTTACTGCTTTACATCCCTAGTCTGTAACAGGCTCAGTTTCTTTATAAAATCACATTTGGAACATGTGGTGGTTACTATATAATAAAATAGTAAAGTTGAAGAATCATAAACTTTATTTTATTAATATCATCAATAGGTTTTATTAAGTTTGAAAAAATGGCATTCACTTGGTAAACTGAAAAAATAAAAAATAACTTTATAAAAAAAATGTGGGTTTGATGGTTTAAATGGCTTGGGTCGGTGAGCACCACAGTGACGAAGGTTCCATACAACTCGATTCCCACCGGCTTCCCTTCAGAAGTTTAGAACACAACCACTCTCTACTTGAATTGAGAAATGGCACAATCAGTAATTAAAAAAGTAAATATATAAAAGAAACATTACAAATTGCCTACACTATGGACATTAAATCAACAAAATTTGCTTTTTAACAACATATTGCTTTAAAATAAGCCGCAGGCGCGATCGGCTTCTAGGCAGTTAAACTTCTGTACAAAATAAACGTCATGACGTCACATAAAGGTCAATAAACCCACCCGCGTATTAGCAGCCGGTAAGCCGTCTTTATCCGAGTTACTTGATAGAGACAGTTATACAATTTGCGTACGAGTGAGCGGGACGGAGGAATAACGTTTTCGGTTTGTGTTCTGTTGACAGATAATTTGACGTAATTGCAATTCATCATTGAATGCATGACTGTGTTTTATTAGTATTTGAATTTATTAGTTAGTTTCACCTATTAGAATGATTAGTATTGTAGTTGGACTTTGTTTATTTGTGTTGTGTGTAGAAAGTAGTTACGAAGACGTACGTTGTAATTAGGTATTTGCGGTAAGTAGATATTGTAATAAGTTGAAATTACGTATTTAGAGTAAGTAGATTTGCAAAGTAATCGGTAGAATTGTAAGATGTCGTCATTAATAGCTTTAGATTCTT
Organism: Scoparia ambigualis; assembly: GCA_963921215.1. Classification (NCBI taxonomy): domain Eukaryota; kingdom Metazoa; phylum Arthropoda; class Insecta; order Lepidoptera; family Crambidae; genus Scoparia; species Scoparia ambigualis. The sequence continues at coordinate 12,968,430 of OY992511.1, read as the reverse complement.
CCCGGCTTTTATGATAATGTCTTAGCGCACTTTGTAAGAAAGAATAGACGAATAGCTTTAGAGTATAAGTAGTATTATTAGTACTTAGTCGATTAAGTTTTGTTTAATTTACATCATATCATCATTTCACCACAAACGGCTTTTATCAAAGCCACTTCTATTATGCTTGCAAGACACTGTTTCAATATCTCAGTGCTTACACGTATAGTAAAAGTGGACTGAAGATACATCTGCCTATACAAGACTGAAGCCAGGATGCCAATCACAGATTTTCGGTAAGGACTCAAGACTGCGTGCCCGCGCTCGGAGTAGGTAAGCATTTTTTTTTTGCTCCGGCTTACCTCTCTCAATATTTTACGCTTCGCCACTGAAGCACCATGGCTTTCAATAACGTCTAATAGTCGGTTACGCATAGACCCGATTAAACGACTACAAATGTTACTCCCTCTCATGTAATTCCAAATTTCGTTACAATGCAGCTCAATTGCTTCTTTAGACCTCTCGTTCCTGTTATCCCACATTTGAACCATCAAACCCCACAAATTTTCTATTGGGTTAAGATCTGGGAACCTAAACGGCCATGGAATGAGAGTAAATTCATCTTCATGCTGGGTAAACCAATTGGAGACAATTCTGGCAGTATGCACTGGACAGTTATCATGAACGTAGGAGAATACTGGCACTTCTTCACGCGGGTAAACTGTTCGCAAAGTCGGTAGCATTGATTCTTCCAATAAATCGACATAGTTCATAGCATTTTGACGAGGATAAATCTGGACAAGTTCGCCTACACTTCCAGCATCCATCCAGGCCCACATGTTAGCTGAAATTCGGCCAGATAATTGGTTGGGCACTACGTGATCCTCTGTGTATCGCGTGTTATCTTAACGCCACAAAGTTAAGCGACCATGTTGAGAAGAGCAAAACGATTTTTCGTCTGTAAAGATGGTGTTTGTCCAGTCGAAGTCTAAGTAATTACGTGCAAAATTTAATCTCTCAATTTTGTGTGCATCCGTAATGCAGCCCAGTGCGGTGCAAATTATTTCTTATAGTTTGTAGACATACGTCGTAACGTGCCGCAAGATACCGGGTACGAGTAAAAGGATGTTCTTCGTAATGGTGTTGCATTTCCGTTCTCTGTTGGTTCGTGATCCGACGAACGCCATGATTATATCGTCGCCTGTCTTCGAGGGTACCATCTTCAGCGTGCCTTCTGATCTAGGTTCTGACTGCACGGAGAGAAAATTCTATTAGAGGTAACCAGAATAAAGTTAACTTAACCAGATTGTCGTGTAATATATACGACAGCTAACTAGTTTGTCGAGTTTACTACAAAAATCTAGTAATAGCTTACAAGAATATCTGGCACAGTTAAACAAAATGCTGGTACAAATAATTAAAATTTGTGTACAGTGCACAAAAACCAATTTGTATCCATTACATACTTCCCTTTTTTAAGTATAACGGAATTGGTATTGTTCGCAACACCATTCTTTATTTTGGAGATAACCAGATTTTTAGTAACGGCTGATCGATTATTATAGTGACTATTAACAAATTTAATGCAAATATAACCAAGTTGAGATTTTACTAAACTATATATTTTTTTACACTTTACTACTTATTTTGTGTTCGCTACAAACATTGTGGTTAGCCATTATCAGACCAAATTATTGAGTTTACTATAATAAGAATGTAATATTGTTCAGTTTACTATATTTTTTTAGTAATTACAACAATGTTTTATTTTTTACGTTACAATTTTAAGCAGGAGAATGGGTCTTTAAAAAAATATGTACACAAATGCCATGTTGTTAAAAAAAATTGGTAATCTGTCTGTTTTGTCACGAAATTTGCATATAATTGTAGCGACTAAACAGACAGATTTTAACTTTTTTTAACAACATGTAAATGTGTACATATTTTTTAATAACCCATTCTCCTTTTAAACATTGTGAAGCAAAAAATAAACACGATAACAGCTACTTACATTTTTATAAAGACTCAATTGCAGCAAGCTTGTAATACAAGCCGTAGGTACTAAAGTAACCTTCTGCGCCAAGCTTCATTTACCTACTATTTATAGTAAATAAAGATAGCTTGGCGACCGTCGAGGTGGATTTTGACACTTCTTGTCAAAAAGATCTGACCCCAGTGTCGCCACCTGGTGACTTTTTAATTTCAAGAAACCGTCATTTTATATGTTTATTGAAGGCATGGTCAACAAGTTTTAAATAAAACGAAACATTAAACGTTTGTGAGTGTACGAGTATATTACATTTATTTAAAAATTTACATGGTGGTCTTACATGTTTAAATGTATACAGATATATGAGTAAAAGTTTGACTAATCTTAAAAGTGTGATGCTTGATCATTAAATGTTTAATAGGTTTTATTTCGTATCAATTGTAGGCGAATCAATAATTGATGAAAATATTGATGTTGAAGTCCTTGGTGATATACTTGCTGATATGCTGGATGGGGGCACCAATATTAAATTTGGTATGTCATCAAGGGTGTCGTCGTTGTGATCAGGAGTATTTACAGGTGTGGACGATGTGGAGCATGAAGGCTGCTGCTCAGCAACCTATAATAAAATATTACACTAATTAAAATACCTCATATGTTAAATTATTTATTTATTGTTCCACAATATAAATTGTCTTGCAATTGGCGGACTTAACGCTAAAAGTATTCTCTCTCAGTCAACCATAGGGATAAACAGATCATTTAATACAAATAACATAACAATTAAGTGACATACATGCACATGAAGGTAATGTAACTTATAACAGACAAGTACTTATACATATAAAATAAATAAATAAATATATAGGGACAAATCACACAGATTGAGCTAGCCCCAAAGTAAGTTCGAGACTTGTGTTATGGGATACTAACTCAACGATACTATATTTTATAATAAATACATATATAAATAAAAATCAAAGACCCAGGGCAATTTGATAAAGGCCATTTTCCAACTTGCCCTGACCGGGGATCGAACCCGGAACCTCTCGAGTGGTGGCCTGGTGTGGGTGCCATTACTGCCATTACACCACAGAGGTCGTCAAATATACATATATACCTATGATTATGATACTAGTTTAGAAGTTATGGTTATAAGGGATCACAGTTAAAATCACAACCCTCCTTTTTGCTTCTCTGTAGTTGGATAAAAAAGAAAGTAGGTACTTTGATGAAGTCCAAAGATATTTTCATATTCCAATGGAGTTGGATGTCTCAATTTTGTAACTTAGTTGTCATTGTCACGGCCCTGTTTAGATATCAATATAGGGTTATTGATATTTTTAAATTTAATGTTATATTTGAAAATGTTAAAACTAAATAACAATGGGACCATGCAAAGAAACAGACTGTTGCCAAATCGGCACAGTCGTTATCAAGAAACATAGTAACATACAAACACATCTTACTCCAAAGCACATTTTAACTACCTTCTCCGTGCTGTAGTTCTTATCACTACATTAACATAAAGTAAGAACAGTAGGTAGGAACTTATCACTTACTGTTAACGGGTTAGTTAAGTCGTTCCACTGGATAAGATTTTTTTGGAAACGCACACGGTCCCGTACAGGTCTTATCAGCTCTTTGATCGAGTCCGCATCCAGAAGACCAAGTGTTTTGATGTCTATTTTGTTCTCTGAAAATAATACAACATTTCATGTCGGTACTTAAGTAGACGAGCGAGCGAGAACCATCCCGCCGTGATGAATTTTCTTATAGATGTAGGCAAGTAAAACTTTCCTCACTGTGTTCATTAGTATAGCATAGAGTAGGTATTGTTCACAAGGCGCACGATTTTTCAACCACTGGCGTCGATCGAGCCGTCGAGTTTTAATGTTGCTCTATGCATTCAGTCACGTACCTATTCTTAGAAATTTCTAGTCTAGGTACCTATAAGTATAATTAGGTAGGTACATATCGTCCGTCCTATTGATAATGCTAGATAAATCTTTACTGGTCATAATAAATAGTATGCCTAATCATAATAATAACATACATTTTCTTACAGGAATTCATAGGAAACTATTAGGTAAGTACTTACTTAGCCAAAGGAATTTTATAAAACTTACCGGCAAAAATTGGTACATACTCGGCCAACTGCCAGGATTCCAATAATTTTTCAGAGAGCATTTAATCACGAATACTTCTTTTATTTAACTATTAACTATTTAATTGACTATTTGTTTTTCACAAGTCACAGCGCACGCGCACGTAGTGCTCCGAACCGAAAGATGAAATGAAACATGGCCGCCGGGCCGGCCGGCCACCGCCAGTCGATGTCCAACCAAAATATTTGCACACGTAAACAACGATTCGTTTTGTATTACGATCCACATGTTACAAAAAACATTATTTATGGTACTGAAAACATACCTAATCTGGTAAACAGTACTATTTAAGAATCTTTTTTGGTACTTGCGTTATTTTAGAGACAACTTAGATATTGTATTAATTATTTGACAGCTTGCAACAACAAACGAAATATGGGGTAAACAGTACTAATATGAATCTAGCTTAAATAAACAAATAAATCATTTTTTGTTACTTCCGTTATTTTAAAGACAACCTTAATATTTCATTGTTTAATTGACAGCTAGCAATAACAAACCAATTATGACGGTATACTTTACTATTATCGAAATTTTCTTTCTAAAATAATAAAATGTACTTATAAAAAGTTTTGGGTATTGTTTACTAAAGTGTTTTTACTATAACATTCTGTTTTTTATTAAAATACGACTATTTGTTGTTAAAAGACAATACGGTCAATTTTACTTAATTCTGTTTCTTTAAACTAGAATGAAATTTACAATATGTTCTGGTAGTATTGTTATAATAATTTCTTTCCGTGTGTGTTCCGACTTATATTTAATTGTCGTGATATTTCCCGAATGCTAGAGCCTTCTTCACTGAGCACTACTATCCGAGCTCTTTGTTCTGGTAAATTGGCCATTATACGATTTGTTTTAATTCAATTCAATTATTGTTTCAATTTTTTCAGACTGACTACAGCTTGACATCAGACACAACGTCACTTTATTTTTAAAATTATAATACCTTTTCTCCGTAGTGAAAAGAGTTTGGATTATGAATGAATAACATCATAATAGAAATTCAAATTAAGACTGCTTTGTCTAAAGCATATCTAGTGCAGTGATAACAAAGGTTAAAATTGCATACATCTCTGACCTGTAATGACGCATTTTTATTTATATTTAAAACGTACTAAGTGCAACATCAATAAAAGCGAAGAAAACCTAACTACATTTATGATTCTAAAGGAATGATCGGCAAAGTGGGTCATGATTCAGTTGGTTCGACTGTACATAACATAAAGCACAATTTATATAAAAAAACCAAATAAATACTAAAGCAACTAAGCATTAATTAAAAATAATAATAATCACTCTAATACCATCCACCAGTACTCTGACACTAACCCAAAACACATAACAGCTAAAGAACGTGACATACTATTATTCTACAAACTTTTAGGCCAATAAATAAATAAATTGAAAATGCATAGGCTAGTTTTCTTTACCATAAAAAATGAAAATGACATAGACATTTAAAAATATGCTGTCAGTGTCAGGAGTAGGTAAGTACTCAGAACAATATGCTTTAGTTATTGTTCTGAGGGTAGGTACAAAATAGAAAACAAACAATGCAAGGAAAATAAAACTAAATCGTGGGTATGGTTATTATGGTACTAAATAGCGATATTAAAAGCAATATAAAAATTTTAAGCTAGCTAGGTTTAAGTAAAAGCGTCTATGATCAAAACAACAGGAAACAAAGCACAATTAAGTAAGTATTTTATGGTGACAAAACTAAGAAGTTCATTATTTTAGCGACATCTAAATGATTAAATATAGGTAATTATCCTAATTTAATTTACGCACCCCTCTTTCAGGTTTGTTCCTGACTCCGACCGGTGAATCACCAGGTTTCCTTGGATACTTCGCCAACAACGGGTTCAGTTCTTCCACGGTGGTGACTTTATGACGGTTACCGTCAGGAGACTTTATAATTATGATGCTGTCCTGCGTCCAACAAGACCTCATCCCAAAATGTAAACGAGCCCTGCCAAATACAGCCTGCCTGGTTCTGGTCAGAAATTCACGGACTGAAACAGGTGATCCCTTGAAGAAAGATTTCGCCCTCCACACAGCGGTCCCGTGCTCCATGGTTAAGAATTTAACCAAGATTGGTCGGTGATGTTCTGGCTTGGTCACTCCAAGTCGATGACAAACTTTAATAGAAGCCGTGGTTATATCTTTCAGGCCCAACTTAGCATTGATGCTTTCCAAAATGAGGGCCTTTGTATTTTCTTTTTCTTCTTCTGCAATTCCTGTAAAAATGAGTGCTTTGCGACGACTCCTGGTCTCCATGGTCCATGTCCGTCCAGTGGTCAGGTCCTCCATGTCATCAACAGCTCTGGAGCACTCATTGATTTGCTTCCGAAGTAAGCTCAGCATTGAGAACATAAGCTCCCGGAAGGAGCGATACTCCTCAGCAATCTTTGACACCGCATCTTTAGCGGGTCCCGCACTCTGGATCTGTGCTTCTAGCTGGCCAAGTTTTTTCATGAAACAGTCTTCTAGTTCCTTCTGTGCTGATTGGGTGTCCGCAAGTTGAGCCATTGTGTTAATAAGTGGTGCTTTCCAACTGTGATCTAACAACTGTTGTGCAAGTGAATGAGCTGGCAGGTGGTGTTTCTATTTTATGTGTTGGTACCACATTTAACTTTAACAACGTAAGTACTAATTATTTACTAGTATCAAAGTGTATATTGACATACATAAAGGTAAATAATTATTAATATTTTCATTTTTATATTTAAAATGAAAATATTAATAATTATTTACATTAAATTATTAAAATTAAATTAAAAATTGAGATTCGAAAACACGTCTTAACACCTACCGCCGAAAAAGCTACAGTAGTGCGATTCTCTAAGCGCAAACATCGTTAAGCCTTGGTAGCAGCGGCTGCGACAGTGGCGAGCGTACCATCGTATTCTTCATCATCATAGCTAGCATAGCTGTGTGATAGGTAATCACTTCTTTGACATTTCTTGTAGGTATAAAATTGATATTATGTAAGTAAAACAGCCTCAACTTTGACAACAGCCGTGACTGCAGCGAAAGATGTGACGGCTGTAACATCTATGATCACAGTCATGCGCGCAGCGTCTATGTGTCGCTTAGAGAATCGCATAGCAGAGGGTTTGGTACAAGCGGTATGTTGACGACAAATTTTATTCAATACTAGGTAGACCTGACCGACGTTGTCCTGTCCAAATAATAATAAATATGATGCCAATAACACAATGACAACTATACAAAACTTATTAAAAATTATTAGACTTAAGACGAACAGCAATTATTTATATATTTTTGTAGATGTGTTGTATACAGGGTGTTTGGTAAAAGGTATATAATCCAACAACTAGGTGACCCTGTTAATTATTATTGCTAAGAACAACTATTTGTATGGTACTAACTCTGAAATTGGCAAAAAAAGAAAAAGATGTTTCATAGAAAACTGCAAATATTATTTAACCCAATTGTATAGAACAGCTGTTCTATTTTGGAATTTCAAAGTTACTCCTATTCATTTTCTCATAGGTACTTAGGTCAATTTTTATCGGTTAGTTGCCTGTACCAGCTTGTCTCTAGTCATAGCCACACTGCGCTGTGATTATTTTTATTATAAGTACTCGTAATATGTCGTAACTTTTAAGCACAGAAGTGAATTTTTTTCCGATTTTTTCTTTACATTTCAAAGACCTCCTTAATTGATAGTAGAAAAATCATTTATTTGATTCAGGAATTTCTTATCAGCATATTTTATTACAATATTTTTTTTTTATTTTTTCACTGAAGTCGTGCGACATAGGCGGCACAGCAGAGAGAGCTCTTTTTCTTCTATTTCTTCAGTCTAAAGATAATTGTCAACTGGAGGTGTGGCTTCCATAATTGCAAGCATTTCTTTACGCTCTTTAAGGCTTTATGTATACAGTAACAACTACTTTGTTTAGAGACTTTTAGACCTTTTATGGGAACATACCGCGTTGTTGAGCGGTTGAAACAAACAACTGTTTTTATATTTTCATTTAAATTTAGAACCTACTTTCAGTACTTTCAATTGTTATTATTTTGCCTGCGATGAAGCCTTAAGAGGGTTTACGCCATCCGGTTTCCCATACAAACTTACAAGTCGAAATTTTTAAAAACCAATGAGCCAATTTTGATGGAACTTTGCATGCTGAAGTAAAACACAGGGATCTAAATTGTTTGTTGAAAACATTTAAAAAAAAAGTTTATTTAACTGAGTTATTGCGATTTTTAACTTTCTATAGTGGACTTTAAATAGCAATAACACAGCTAGAAAAACGTTTTTAAAAAATGTTTTCAACAAACTATTTAGATCCCTGTGTTTTACTTCAGCATGCAAAGTTTCATCAAAATTATCTCATTGGTTTTTAAAAATTTCTACTTGGAAGTTTGTATGGAAAACCGAAATGCGTAAACCCTATTAATTGCATTCGGAAATAACGTCAGTATTGCATCCAAAACTTTATTTGTTTTATGCTATAAAGCTACGCTGTAAAGTTATCAGATCCAAAATTAAACGCTGTGAGCCATTTTCCATAGATTTTGCTGGCGTGTGTTACATTTTACCAGTATTTTCGGTTCACGAGAGAATCTGTCACACGCACTCTGACAAGTCGGAAATGATTCCTACCAAGAATTGACTGTAACATGGAAAATGTTTTCTACAATTGGCTCGTCTTTTTTAACGAATATCGGATATGCAGTTAAATCAGTGAGTGATATCGTTTTGTTTTATATATGTTATTTTGCGTTCACAACGCCATAAATATATAGGAAACAGAAAAAAACAACTGAAAAACATACGACGTTTATCAAAGGCTGTGGTCGAATTTGTTTTAGTTATGAATAGTTAAAACGGTAATAGAAAACTTAGTCGGTTTTTCCAAACTTTTGTTTGGATTGTTTCACTTGTACTGTTTCCTTTTACGTGAAGATTGTTATTTTTTTTATAAATTGTATTATTGGATAACTAGTTTCCAGGTCGGCAAGAGTGTGTTTCGGGTTTGTGATCACTGATCGCCAACCCGCATTTAGCGCCTAGCGTGTGGTGGATAGGCCAATAATTAAGAATCAAACGAACTTACCTTGTGAAGTTTGATTCCAATTATGCGAGGGTCTCAACCGAAGACGATTACTTATTACATGCAGCAGTACATGAGATGGTGCTATCGTCTTCACACTTTTAGATATATCCTAAAAAGAAATATCTTATTTCCGTTCCCTGCACTGGCAACCTCGCGTCACGAGACGTCATTATTTCAGAGAATTTTGTGTTATCCTCCACAATTTTTTATTTAATTTTTTGGGTTGGGAGGGATGGGTTGACGTAATCGTCTTCGGTTGAGACCCTCGCATAATTGGAATCAAACTTCACAAGGTAAGTTCGTTTGATTCTTAATTATACTTCGGGTCTCAACCGAAGACGATTACTTATTACATGCAGATGTTCAGAGCATTGTAATGTTAACACAATAAAAATAAAAAATTATGTCAATTTAAACTTTACAATATGTAGGTAGTTTTTTATAGTTGCGTAAGCCTCCTTTAAACCTTAAAAGATGCATTTAATGGCTATCGATGCATTGGTCGTTTTCTAAACAATGACTTTAACAATTTCATTTATTTATTTGATTAAGTATTATTATTTTGTTGTAAATACTGCATTGACAAATTCATTCTAATTTGTACCTAAACATTTCTCCAACAGTGTTAACAAATACATTTAAGTGATTCAGCCCAGCCCACAACAACTCTGCGAAACACCTCCAGACTAGATCTGTGAGCAGTGTGAGCAGTAAATGCCGAGCGACTACGTGACTGTGAGCTCCAAATACAGACAAATATCCGTATCGGCATGTCGTCCACTGTCTTAAAATCCTTTTTTTTTTTTATCTGCAACAAATGTTTGTGACCGCCTTTTTATGAGGTTGGCACAGCCAGCAACAAATAACTGGGATTCTTACAAATATTGGACAATCTGATGAGCGGTTGCTAAACACGGTCCTGAAGTCTAAATGAAGTCGGTAATTTCAATCACAATCACATAATTTTGTATTGATATATTATTTTTGATTAAACTAATAGACTGCGTTTTTTGAGCAGAAACAATAGAAAATATAGTGTAAGTATCTTATGTGACAAATCATTGATTATGATCTGATTCTAAGGATAGTCCTGGAAATATGGTTTAATTAATATGACATTTGTGTCCCATGTTGAATTGTATTTTTGATTTGGAGCAATAAATCTTAGTTAGTGTACACTTAACAAAACTGTGATAAACACAGTCATTCATGGAAAGTAAATTACTTCCCTTATATGACAGGTAAAGTAGACCTATGCGTATAAACAACATAGAACCTTCCTCAAACTTTTTGGTTAGAAATGATAACTTTATAACTATCAGCTTTGAAAGGATTCAAGTTATTATTTTTCGAATAAAGCTACCAAGATATTATCAAATACAGTACTGATTTAATGTTACTGATTTTGTTGCAAGAGATGTAAACATATATCTCAAGATGCTCGTGGTATACCATGTCTGGTCAACGATTCACTAATAATTTGGCGCCACCTGGATAAGACTATCTAGAAGTGGATGGCTCGCCTTGAAAGGAAATTAGGTATAACAAATATTATTTAGGGCCGAAGAACATTTTTCTTGGACAACAAGTTTGGGTCACATTGTATACCAAGGATGTAAATTCTAATCTGTACCACATCAAACCTTCTGCTTTATCCAATTTATATTAAATGTAAGTGTTTTTTTTTTTAACTTGGTCAGGATTTCGTGATGCATTCTGCGTTTGTAAGGGTTTGTAAGGTCAAATTACGGCTTTGCCAATAAACTAATAATATGTAAAAACAAACGCATGGTAGGAGAGTTACCTACTCCGTATCTAAGTATATTCGTATAATGTTTTCACAAGACTGGATGTAGGATGCAAATACTTAAAAGTTTCTGAAACAATTAATGCTAAGAATTTCTCTTGTTCAAACAACTTGGTGTAGGTAGGTAATTCAAACCGCAACGGCCGCTGTGCATGCCGTAGTCAATATTCTTGAATTCATCTAAATCTTTTATTATACATTAATGTATAAAACAAGTTCTGTTGCTCGGTTTTTTAGTAATGCTTTTGTAAGTGTTTGTGACAAACCCTATGACTCCAAAAAGGTGCTTGTACTCGTAGTTTTATTATTCAATACAAACTCGTCATAATTTGAGCTTATATTTCGTGCGTAGGTACAAAACATAAACTAAACTGGTAGAAAATTCAAATATTATGCGCAATGGTTCTAGAAGCGGTTCCAGTAATTTCGCAAACACAAATAGGCCGAACAGAAGAACATTAATTTCAACTGAGGCCTCAAACTAAACCTTAACTTTTTCCGATCAGCTTTAATTGCAGTAGATATACTTAATTAAAAATAAGCATCTTGAATATCAATTGTTGACAATAGTAGCTGTGATTTAATAATGTAAGGGCAGTTCGATTATTTTAAATATAATTATTTTGAAGCTGCTTTAAATTTTAAGTGAATCTGTGAGATCCTATACATTGTTTTTTGTAAACTTTTCCTGACCTTTATAAACACAACAAAAGAGAATCAGACAAATCAGTCGAGCCGTTTTTGTGCGCTTAGCAACACATTTGGCGATTCATTTTTATCTATATGAGATAGTAAGTAACAAACATTGTTCTGAAGTATAGTTGTTTTGTATAGGTTTGCCGGGAAAATGAATATTACATTTACGAATCCAATGTAAAACATTACGATCCCTAGTGAGCTCACACTTTCTGTCATTCAGTCATAAAAATAGGTCAAGCGACTGCAGGAGCTCTGATTCCAACGTCTCCCTGTCAGATATCCGGCGGAACCTCGGCAGTCCCTTGGCGGTGTGAATGGTGCTAGTGGGCTTGATCGCAGCTCGATAGCCGATGATACTACTACGCACAGTGGCGCCCCCCCCCCCCCCCCCTATAGTTTAAAGAACCTCGAAGTTGATCACAACTTCAGCCCGGGACTCTGTACAGAGCGTTGGATTTTTGTTTTCTTTCCGAATCAAACTTGGTTAAGGCATTAGGGGTCTTAATATTTTTATCCGTGCGGTGACGGAGAAAGAATACCAATCGCCGCCCCTCTCTCCGTCCGGTGGGTGTCGTAAGAAGCGACTAACGGACTCTTTCGAGCGATGATCTGCTCCACTGGTGGTAGGGCTTGACCCGTCTGGTTGGTGACCACCGTACGCATGGTGTAAAACCCGTCAAGTGACTGCTTGTCGGTCGCGTTTCGGGATCAGCCAGCGTATAACCAGAGCTCGAGAGGATGATGCTGCGATGTATTTGGTCTGTGGAGGCTTCCGTCAAACCAGTGCCAGGAGGACTTCGTTAACCTGCCGACCAGGGAGACCCGTAGAAACGGTTGTCCCGCTGGCCGCCCGTGGCACAGTACAGGGGCCCAAGCGAGCCTAACCAGCTCGTGAGGCTGCCTCACCATGCCACGCATAATTTGGGGTGGTCCGTCGTGCCGGTTGGTGACCGGAAGGTGGGGTCCCGGCGGCCATTCCCGGGGGGGTTCGGGGGCCCTTCCGTTCGGCAGGTTAATAATACTCGTCTGTGGGCAAATTCCTGGGGAAACAGGCCACCACACTTTGACCATTCGCATCGCGGCATCATTTTCTCGATTCACGCCTCTCTCTTTCCACTCCTAAAATGACAGCGCCTAACAACAAAACTGGTTCTACAGCGGTGCACACCCCCACCACAACCTTACCGTTTGAGGTGGAGTTCGCTAACATCCGCGGACTCCATGCAAACCTCAATGCCGTCCACCACCATCTTGAGACGGCACGGCCAGCAATGTTGTTCCTGACGGAGACGCAAATAATCCGCCCTGCTGACACCACCTACCTGAACTATCCCGGCTTTGTGCTTGAAGAATCCTTCAAAGCCAAAGCCGGAGTTTGCTTATTCGTTCGGGCGGATGTTTGCTGTCGCCGTCTGCGCTGTCTGGAGGACCCTTCCTTCTCCCTCCTAGTGGTACACGTCGACTTAGGCTCTCATTGCCGTGTCTACGTCTGCGTCTACCGATCCCATAACGGCGACATGGAGACAACTCGACTAATTGAACATCTTAGTCGGGTAGCAGATGATGCGCAGGAGCGGTTTCCATCGGCGGAACTGGTGTTTTTGGGGGACTTCAACGCCCACCATGAGTTGTGGTTAGGTTCCTCCAAAACAGACCATGCTGGTAGAACTGCCCACGCATTCGCTCTCACGCATGACCTGACGCAACTGGTGAACCAGCCCACCAGGATCCCAGACATAGTTGGCCATGCGCCCTCCTTACTCGACCTTCTGCTGACGAGTCGCCCAGCTGGATACCGGGTGGAGATTCGAGCTCCTTTAGGTTCCTCGGATCACTGCGTGATATCCAGCACAGTGCCCTTGGCATCGCGCCCGTCAACAGCGGTTTCGAAACGCCAGATTTGGCACTACGCGTCGGCAGACTGGGACGGGATGCGGGAGTATTTTGCATCCGTCCCTTGGAGGCAGCGCTGCTTTAGTGGGAAGGACCCGACCGCTAGCGCCACTGCTGTTGCTGATGAGATAGTATTAGGAATGGAATACTATATTCCACACTCCTATGTCATCAGCAAAGGCAGACGCAACCGCTGGTTCAATCGCGAGTGTGCCAGCGCTGTTGAGAGCAAACAGACGGCATACCGCGCTTGGATCAGAGGTAAAGCTCATGGGGCTCCCGAAACTCGCTCGCTAAAAGCAGCCTATAATAATGCCACCAAGTCGTGTAAGAAGGCCTACATTAGAGCGGATGCCCAGCGCGTTGCACGAGTAGGCCAAGAACTCCTGACGCATCCTACGGGCAGTCGTAGCTACTGGCGTCTGGCCAAAGCCGTGCAATCCAACTTCTGCCAACCCTCGCTGCCACCACTGAGATGTCTTGACGGAACTTTAGCTCACAAGCCGCAGGAAAAGGTCGATCTCCTGGCCAAACTCTTTGCGGATAACTCCCGGATCGATGACTGTGATGCACAGCCACCCTCAATTCCTCACTGTGGCCACACAATGTCTGATATTAAAATCAGGCAGTGTGATGTCCGTGCGGAAATGCAGTCAATCGATGTCCGGAAAGCTAACGGTCCTGATGGCATCCCAGCAATAGTCCTGAAAATGTGTGCAGCGGAGTTGTCCCCTGTGTTAACGCGTCTGTACCGTCTCTCGCTCTCTTCGGGTTGTGTGCCGGAATCTTGGAGAGAAGCTAATGTGCAACCGATCCCTAAAAAAGGAGATCGGTCAGATCCGACTAATTACCGCCCTATAGCCGTAACTTCAGTGTTGTGTAAGATCCTAGAACGAATATTGAACAAACAGCTTATTCGATACCTAGAAGGTCACTCCCTAATTCACGATCGTCAATATGGGTTTCGGCCAAAACGGTCAACGGGTGATCTTCTAGCGTACGTCACACATCTCTGGGGTGAGGCTATTGACAAGCGTGGCGAGTCACTGGCAGTTAGCCTTGACATAGCCAAGGCTTTTGATCGGGTCTGGCACAAAGCTCTTCTGTCCAAGCTCCCGGCATACGGTTTGCCCGCTCAGTTCTGTACCTGGATTGCCAGCTTCCTGCATGAGCGTAGAATCCGTGTCCTTTCGGATGGATGCGCTTCGCGGTTCATGTCAGTGAACGCTGGTGTTCCTCAAGGCTCCGTTCTATCCCCCACGCTGTTCCTTCTGCATATCAATGACATGCTTCCTCTTGGAAGCATTCATTGCTATGCAGATGATAGCACAGTGCATGGGAGATATAACGGGCACCCAACGGCTGGGCGGGTAGACACCGAAATGAAGCGAGCAAATCTTGTCATTGAGCTCGATCGGGTGTTGGACCTCATTTGTAGATGGGACTCCGATAATCTGGTGGAGTTCAATGCCAAGAAAACACAGGTGTGCGCGTTCTCAGCGAAAAAGTCGCCATTCCTTCCCCTTCCCTCTCTTCAGGGTACATCTCTAGGCCTGCAGAGCAGTATTAACATGCTCGGTATGGATATCCGCTGCGATCTGAACCAAAAGGACTACATCGAAACCGTGATTAAAAATGCCTCACGTAAACTCGGTGTCCTGAACAAGGTGCGGCGATTCTTCACGCCTGATCAGTTGTGTCTATTATACAAGACACAGGTGCGGTCTTGCGTGGAGTATTGCTCTCACCTTTGGGACGGCTCCGCAAAGTACCTTCTCGATGCCTTGGACAGATTGCAGCGCCGCGCTGTGCGCATTATCGGCAATGCAGAGGTCACTAAAACTCTCGAGCCTTTGCAATTGCGTAGAGATATTGCGTCACTCAGCGTCTTTTACCGTTTATACCATGGCGAGTGCTCTGAAGAACTCTTTGACCTCATCCCTCCTTCTCCCTTCCTCCATAGGAGTACGCGTGCTGCTCTGCGGAGTCACCAATTTACAGTCTCTAACATTCCATCTCGCACAAAGAAATTTGGTGACTCGTTTCTTTGCCGCACTTCCAAAAGATGGAATAGTCTACCGGCACACGTATTCCCTCCTACCTATGACATAGGGTCCTTCAAACGAGGCGTGAAGAAGCACTTTGTGGGCCGGCAGAGTGAGGATGACTGATGCTACGTCTCTTACGCTGCACCAGTTGTCCTCGCGCCTGGACCTCATTTCCACTTAACATCAGGTGGAGTGGGGTCATTTGCCGGGCTTAGAATAAAAAAAAAATAAAATTATGCTCAGAAAGTGAAGTTTTAAAACTTTTATTCATTTATTTAAACATTATCTCCAACAGAGCTTATTATTGTTATTATTATTATTATTATTTCAATTTCCTAATTTAGTTTTGGAGCTTCGAGGCTTAGGTACATTATTACTATTTATATATATTTTTTTATTATTTTTTTTCCATTTATTTATGTAGGTAAGTAGCTACTTATTTTTTGTTAATTATTATTATGAGTAACCCTTTATTTTTTATGAGGTTCGTCTCTGAGAAATTGTAGATTCCATGGGTGTCCAATGAAAGCAGGCTATCGTCGAACTGACCGTCATATACGGGGACAGATCGAAGATCTTAGTGGCGCAGCTAGCACGGGCACAGGCGCTAGCGCTGCAAGCAGCGCGAATGGCCAAGCTTCGTTTCTGCCGCTACTGGTTGAGTCATTGTAAACATCAATGACATAGTTTAAGATGTCTTCACCAAATCATTATTGATAAGTAAACCCGAAGATAACGAAACGTTGAAAACATGTCCACCCCAGGCGGAAATCGAACTTACGTCCTCAACAATGTTTAGACTCTGCTTTGTTCCACGGATGACGTGGAAACGTGAAACTGTTAGGGTGAAATAGGTATGGCCTCTCACGGTTTATGTGGAGTAGAAAATCCTCAACACAGTTCATGTGGAGTTAGAAACCATGAAACGGCTATCGTGGAATAAAATAAAGCCTCAACACTCTTAAAATGTACTAAATACATATTCCCGAAACGGCTTGCTTGAAATAAAATATAGCCTCACTCAACCCTGGTAGAGTGGAGTGAGTATCTTCGACACGGCTTGTGTAGCCGCTGTGTCACGGAGAAAGTCTAATTCTTATTCTAATACAATTAGTAAGTATATATAATGCTGAGGTCTGACCTGAAAACCGCGTGGCGACTCCTTTACTTCCAATCCAGAGGGGTTCCTTGGAATTTTCTTTCTTGATGTACCAATTGACAATTGACACCAATTGACAACATCGCTATAGCCTCAACACTTAAAGTGGAGTGAGTATCTTTGACACAGCTTGCTTGGAGTAAGATATAGTCTCAACACTGTTAAAGTGGAGTAAGTATCCTCGAAACGGCTTGCGTGGAGCCTCAACACTGTTGAAGTGGAGTAAGTATCCTCGACACGGTTTTTGTGGAGCTTCAACACTGTTAAAGTGAAGTAAGTATCCTCGACACGGCTTGCGTGCAGCCTCAACACTTTTAAAGTGAAGTAAGTATCCTCGACACGGCTTGCGTGCAGCCTCAACACTTTTAAAGTGGAGTAAGTATCCTCGACACGGCTAGCGTGGAGCCTCAACACTGTTAAAGTGGAGCAAGTATCCTCGACACGGCATGCGTGGAGCCTCAACTCTGTTAAAGAGGAGTAAGTTACCTTGACACGGCTTGCGTGGAGTAAAATAGAACCTCAGCACTGTCTAATTGGTGTAAGTAACCTCGATACGGCTTGTATGGAGTAAAATCAATGACATTCAATGTCATTGAGTAAAATAAAGCATCAACACTGTT
This sequence comes from Scoparia ambigualis, assembly GCA_963921215.1. Classification (NCBI taxonomy): domain Eukaryota; kingdom Metazoa; phylum Arthropoda; class Insecta; order Lepidoptera; family Crambidae; genus Scoparia; species Scoparia ambigualis. The sequence continues at coordinate 12,950,971 of OY992511.1, read as the reverse complement.
GAGCAGTTATATATCCTCGACACATCATACGTTTAGTAAGTTAAACACTGTTACAATGGTGTCTAAGTAAGTTGTTTAGTATTTAATGAATTTCTTGTTGTAAATGGCTTTTAATTTTGTTAAAATCATTATTATAGAACCCAAGAAAAACCAATAAAAATGAGGGTAGATAATTTTAATGATAAATGATCTTAGTTCCTTAAAACTATGATACATTCCTTAATAGTTAATTTTCCAGGTAAATTAGCGTTATGTTCCAATACCCGCGTGTCGTAATATCGTTGATACGACATTTATCACTATTCACCGACACCGATGATGATAAACGCCTACGTTTTTTCATTTAAAAATGATTTCTTTACTTTACGAAGAATACCGTAACTCTCAACTCACTGTCTCTCAACTTCGAACTTTAACATTTTCCCATCTTATTAAATACATATTTGATTTCGTTACGAAAAGTACGTGTGATTCCGATAACACAAAAACACGTAATGACGTCTCGTGACGCGGGGTTGCCATCTTATAATATTTCTTTTATGATATTTAATAAATGATAAAGATAAAGATATTTCTTTTTAGGATATATCTAAAAGTGTGAAGAAGTAGCACCATCTCATGTACTGCTGCATGTAATAAGTAATCGTCTTCGGTTGAGACCCGAAGTATAATTCCCATCAATTGGCTATTTGACAGTTGTAACCATAGAATAATAACGCATAGAACGATAGTCTCGTATTAGAAAAATGGTCATGGTGTGAGGCAAGAAAAAAATGGATGTAGGAGTAAGTTACGCGTACTATCTCGGCGACACGCACACAAGTAATGTTGCTAGAGGAATCAGATTTGCCCCAAATGTATGGAAATTAGAACTGTTGATAGTAGATAAGTTTAGATTATTAGTACTGACGCGGGCCGTTTCGGTACCAAGCCAGTATGGCTTGGTTTTACTGGCCTCATTAATTGTGCGTGTTCTCGCTTTCTATGCGTTATTATTCTAAGGTTGTAACAATAAAATATGAAATATGTCGGAAATTGTACATAGTTTGTGATTTAACGATAATTATCCAATAGTTTTTTTTATTAAGATAATTTGTAAATATTTTATTTTTACAAAATAAATAAGCGATATTTTTTCTGTGGATTACAAGACCCGAAACACGGGCGGCCATGATTTAGCTTCATGTGACGTCACATTTCACACAACTTACAAAAACTACCTATTCTATGCAAATAAATGAATTTCTATTTCTATTTCAGGTTTCAAGAAAAAATCTCTATTTATTGAAATGTGACGTCACAGAGCAAAATGTCACGTGACCAACCGTTTTCGCATGAAATTTGAAATTAATAAAGAAAAATATGTTTATTTCAATAAAATAAAGATTTTTCGAGAAATAAAATATTGTACGGGGTATAAAATAAGCGTTTGTAACTTTTAAATACTTTTTCGAAAACTGTCATTTAGCCAATATTTCAATGATGGAGGCTAAGGCCTGGAAGGATGTTTTTTCGCGGTAAATGCGCAAACTTGTGTTTTGGAGGGGTCAAAGTGGACTAGGTTATGTCGGCCTCAATTCGAGACATGACTTATCATGTTTTTTTATATATTTTAGCGTAAAATTTTAAACACTGAACTAAAGACGACAACCTCAGGCGAGATCGAACCACGCACCTTCCGCATTCCGGGCGGCTGCCTTAACCACGTGTTTTCTCGATGACGCTTTCCAGAGAAATATTAGCTCGTCCGGTGTAGAGCGTATCCCCAGTACTGTTTTCCGTAAAGAAATGAATGCTGTTGTTATGCAACATGTCATTGATATGCAAAAGAAACAGAGTAGGGGATAACTCACACCCCTGTGGGACTCCAGTATTCACGGGCTTCATGGCAAAGGCCCAGCAGTGGGACAGATTAAAGTATATACTTTATCTGATAGACAGAGTTTACTTAATATTGAAATACGAAAAAAAATAGTGTGTACTAGAAGTTTTAGTGAAGCTTTTTATGTTGTCTTTACTTTTAGCATCATTCAGCTCTGTACCGCCTTACTGCAAAGTTAAAATAACAATTCTAAATATACAGCCATTAAAGGTAGGGCGGTCTATCTTTTACGCGTAATCTACTCTCATAAACGCTTTCCTGCATTGAAGCGGGCATCGCAACGCGGTCAGAGCTATTTATAGTTAGAAGCCCTACTATTTGTTGTTAAACATAATCATTAAATAAAAATCAGTTGCCGAAATGTATGATTGCGCATCGCTTCAGAACAGATTTCCTGATTTAGTTTTTGTTGAGTTCATAATTTTCGGGAAGGTTTGTAAAAAGGGTTTTTTTTTTAGAAATTTGACACGGGATACAGGGTAATCTGGTAGAGGAAGACATGGGCGGACCTTTTTTTAATTAATTAATTAAATAAAAAAAAAGTAAAGAAACCATAAGATTTTGAAAAGCTTCAACAAACATTTTTATAAAAATTCCAATAATAAAAATGTAATAGAGTAACTTTCACTTTTTACAAACATTACAAACATATTACTAGTTTAATAAGTACCTAGTTAATATTGTATCTTTTAGTAGTAAATTTTTAGTAATACTAAATAAGTAAGTACAGTTTTCCAGTTTTTTGCATACATACCTACATAATAATCACGACTATTATCCCCGAAGGGTTAGTCAAAGACTAGACAATGAGGACAGCAAAAACAGACCTCTACTATAGTCCACTTTTAAAATAGCGACTGCACATGTGCAAGTGGTGAGCCCATCGCCGCTCTATGCTGTTGGAAGTAGGTGCAATCTTTAGTCCGTTAGTCATCTTTTAAGGCACCCAAGGGAAGAGAGAGGGTAGTATTCTTTCAACGATACGCAACACGATTATAATAGAAATAACTTATAGAAACTTAAAAATAAATTATACTTAGAATGTCAACATTTTCTTATGAAGGGTTTATTTATTACAATAAATTTATCAATAGGTTAGTAAAAAAATACTATTAAACTATTCAATGAAAGTTAGAAGAAACTGATTAAAGATAATGTCTTTTCCGAAGAGCCTAGTAAAATTAATGGAACCAAATCGAAACTAGCCATTCACACTTTTTGCTTTTATCTATGCATTCACGAAGTTTCATAGTAACGCTTCGAGTTCAGTTACCCCGCACGTCACTAAATATGCACGCATAATAATAGATGATTTAAAGTCTCCTGAAACACGTACATATATACAGTGGTTTTTAGGTTAAATAAACAATATACACCACGACTTTTTATCGGTGATCTGCGGGTCTATCGGCTTAAAAATATGGATATGGACATGGGCTTCATTTGACATTTGAAGCACATATTTTGTCCTTGTATGGGCATATTATGGGCTTCAAATGTCAAATGAAGCCCATGTCCATATTCATATTTTTTAGCCGATAGACCCGCAGGACCTACTGATTCCGACTAAGTAAATAATGGTCGTTGCAATAACAACAAAAATTACATGTCAGCGTTCCATTTTTTTTTGTCTGGGAAGTATAGTTAATAACTATGAATATTAAAATCATGGTCATCCTACTCCTCCCTGTTACAAATAAAACCTCTTCTTAGGGTACATGTACAGCGATAATAAAAATGTAGGAAGACCATGCATTGCTACTTATTACATGCTAATTATTTTGGTTACCTAATAAAAAATATAAAATTAAATTTATAAAAAAAAACATGTAACTACTATTATTAGTGCAATGGCCATCACTTACTTAGTCGGAATCAGTTCGTCCTGTTAACCGTGTAAAGTGTCACTGTTGCTAACTGAAAATAATTGTCTATGTGTGCTAGCTAATATCAGCGATAATTCATAATTGCTATTCAGCGCAACTTACAATGTAATGTGTCCTTCTCTAAAATTTTTGACAATATATATTTTTTTAAACATTTAGTCAATGACTCCAGACATTAAATTCAATTATACAGAAGGTTGCGTGTTCAGATCACGTCGGGGTCACCACTCTAAAGTATCATTGTTGCTAACTGAGAATAACTGTCTATGTGTGCTAGGAATGTCAGCGATAACTATGCTTGACTCTCAGAAGGTTGATTTAATTAAAGTCCAAATTGTCACCAAATAAATAAGTCTTTTATTTTATATTACAATTGTGAATGTACAGTACAGGTCAGTATATAGCTAGGCGTAAGCTTATAGGCTAAGTGTGACGCGACTGTTCGTATGCGCGTCTGGGAACGACTAGCGTACGTGACCGTGCGCCTTACCTCTTGATTTCATAATTGCAATTCAGCGCAACTTACAATATGTGTCCCTACAACCGATAAAAAGTCTTCGTGTTTATTATTCATCATCGTTAGCCTATAATCGTCGCATAGCTGAGCACAGGCATACCAAGGACAACAGCATAATAATATGGCAAGATTGGGCCATAACCCACCACGCTGCCCTAATGCGGGTTGGTGAGGTTTATCAACTTATTTTACGACAACTACCGGAAACAACAGCTTTACGTGCCTTACAAAGCACGGAGACCATACATATAATCACGACTATTATCCGCGAAGGGTTAATCAGAGACTAGGCAATGAGGACAGCAAAAGCAGTCATCTACCATAGTCCACTTTTCACCAAATACGACTGCACATGTACTCAGCATGACAGATGGTGAGCCCATCGCTGCTCTATGCGGTTGGATGTATGTGTAGTCCTTAGTCCGTTAGTCGCCTTTTACGACACCCAAGGGAAGAGAGAGGGTGGTAGTATTCTTTCACCGCTCCGCGACACAGTTAAAGCACGGAGAAGCTCAGGTTTATTTTAATTGGGTTACCAATCCATCCTTTTGAAATTACTACGGAGAGTGTTCTGAAGAACTTTTTGATCTAATCCCGCCCTCTCCTTTCATGTCCCGGACTACACGTGCCGGTCTTAGGAACCACCATCATACTGTGCAGAATATCAGCACTCGTACCAAAAAAATTTATTCAACTTTGGAATTCTCTGCCGGCGCACGTGTTTCCCAGTTCCTATAATCCCGGGTCTTTTAAACGGGGCGTGAAACGGCATTTATGCAGGCAGTCATGAATGGGTGCGCTTGTTACCGTGCTTGTTCCACGGTGGGGAACGCTCTCATTATTTTGGACTACATCGGCTGCTTACCACCAGGCAAGATGTAGTCACTATGACGTGTCACATTTAAAAAAAAAAACCTGCGGTCGTTGTGAAAGTTGCTCTTAAATATCGCGGCGCTAACGAGCTACTCAATACATAAGCTCAATAATTATTCCAACTTTATAACAGTTAAGCAATCTATCGTTACGATTTAATAATATAATACCAGTCGTTATTCATTGTAAGCATTAAATTTATCTCTTCGTACTTCATAATTTACATTTTGCCGATAATTAGCACTCTAAATCATTGTTGACATGCCAATAAAGGCTTCGGCGATATATTAAATTATCGAATCGCTCATAAAAAACTTAAGTTCCAACGTTATTATTACAGCGCGGCCGCGTCTGATTCAATTACATAATAGTGGCGCTCGTAATTCATTGCAAATGTTTAATTCATTGCACCGTAGTTAATATTTACAAGCGTATTGGAGATAATTATGGGCACTCTAAATCATTATCAACATGCCAATATTGGGCGCCGTATAAATAAATATTTGTTTGTATTTATTGTTATACCGCCTATGAGTAATAGTTTCGGATACGTTTAATGTTTTTTTGTATTTTTCTATAAATTATCCTATTGTTTTATAAAAATACAACTATCATTTTGGGCTCAGCTGCTAAAGGAGACCACAGATTTTAACATAGATATTTATTTATCCTTTTCTAAAAGTGAGACGTAAAGTTGTTTGTTACAGACGCCTGCGATTACTCCAGCAGTCAAGAAACGACGATTTATATGAATCTGAGACAGATGCAAAGTATTAAAGTAGACCGCAAACAGGGAGACACTTATGTATTGAATTTGTCAAAGTGCAAAATTTGTTATTCAGCGTAGAAAGTTAGACAAGCGAAAATTCTTAAGTTTCTCCGACAAGTTTTCCGATATACTGTGCCAGCTTACTACCTTTCGTACGTCTACGATGGAAATTTTGAAGACAACCCGATATTATAAAGTTGCACAAAGATAATTATGTGTACTCTACAGGTGTGTGGTGCGGGTGTGAGGTGCGGGTGTGTGGTGCGGGTGTGTGGTGCGGGTGTGTGGTGCGGGTGTGTGGTGCGGGTGTGAAGTGCGGGTGTGTGGTGCGGGTGTGTGTGGTGCGGGTGTGTGTGGTGCGGGTGTGTGTGGTGCGGGTGTGTGTGGTGCGGGTGTGTGTGGTACAGGTGTGTGGTGCGGCTGTGTGTGGTGCGAGTGTGTGTGGTGCGGGTGTGAAGTGCGGTTGTGTGGTGCGACTGTGTGGTGCGGGTTTGTGGTGCGGGTGTGTGGTGCGGGTGTGTGGTGCGGGTGTGTGGTGCGGGTGTGTGGTGCGGCTGTGTGTGGTGCGAGTGTGTGTGGTGCGGGTGTGAAGTGCGGTTGTGTGGTGCGACTGTGTGGTGCGGGTTTGTGATGCGGGTGTGCGGTGCGGGTGTGTGGTGCGGGTGTGTGGTGCGGGTGTGAAGTGCGGGTGTGTGGTGCGGTTGTGTGTGGTGCGGGTGTGTGGTGCGGGTGTGTGTGGTACGGGTGTGGGGTGCGGGTGTGTGTGGTGCGAGTGTGTGTGGTGCGGGTGTGTGTGGTGCGGGTGTGTTGTGCAGATGTGAAGTGCGGTTGTGTGGTGCGGTTCTGTGGTGCGGGTTTGTGGTGCGGGTGTGTGTGGTGCGGGTGTGTGGTGCCGGTGTGTGGTGCCGGTGTGTGGTACGGGCGTGTGGTGCGGGTGTGTGGTGCGGGTGTGTGGTGCGGGTGTGTGGTGCGGGTGTGTGGTGCGGCTGTGTGTGGTGCGAGTGTGTGTGGTGCGGGTGTGAAGTGCGGTTGTGTGGTGCGACTGTGTGGTGCGGGTTTGTGATGCGGGTGTGCGGTGCGGGTGTGTGGTGCGGGTGTGTGGTGCGGGTGTGTGGTGCGGGTGTGAAGTGCGGGTGTGTGGTGCGGGTGTGTGTGGTGCGGGTGTGTGGTGCGGGTGTATGTGGTACGGGTGTGGGGTGCGGGTGTGTGTGGTGCGAGTGTGTGTGGTGCGGGTGTGTGTGGTGCGGGTGTGTTGTGCAGATGTGAAGTGCGGTTGTGTGGTGTGGTTCTGTGGTGCGGTTTTGTGGTGCGTGTGTGTGTGGTGCGGGTGTGTGGTGCCGGTGTGTGGTGCCGGTGTGTGGTGCGGGCGTGTGGTGCGGGTGTGTGGTGCGGGTGTGTGGTGCGGTTGTGTGTGATGCGGGTGTGAGTGGTGCGGGTGTGAAGTGCGGTTGTGTGGTGCGGGTTTATGGTGCGGGTGTGTGTCGTGCGGGTGTGTGGTGCGGGTGTGTGGTGTGGTTGTGTGTGATGCGGGTGTGTGTGGTGCGGGTGTGTGGTGCGGGTGTGTTGTGCGGGTGTGTGGTGCGGGTGTGTGTGGTGCGAGTGTGTGTGGTGCGGGTGTGTGGTGCGGGTTTATGGTGCGGGTGTGTGTGGTGCAGGTGTGTGGTGCTGGTGTGTGGTGCCGGTGTGTGGTGCGGGTGTGTGGTGCGGGTTTGTGGTGCGGCTGTGTGTGTGATGCGGGTGTGTGTGATGCGGATGTGTGTGGTGCGGGTGTGTGGTGCGGGTGTGAAGTGCGGTTGTGTGGTGCGGGTTTATGGTGCGGGTGTGTGTGGTGCGGGTGTGTGGTGCGGGTGAGTGTGGTGCGTATGTGTGGTGCGGGTGTGTGGTGCCTGTGTGTTTGGTGTGGGTGTGTGTGGTGCGGTGTGTGTGGTACAGGTGTGTGGTGCAATTGTGTGGTGCGGGGTGTGTGGTGCGGGTGTGTGTGGTGCGGGTGTGTGGTGGCCGCTCATTAATAGAATACTACCAACTTATCTCTCTCTTTGAGTGTAGTACAAGGCGACTAACGGACTAAAGACTGCACATACATCCAACACCATGGGCTCACCACCTATTACGCTGAATATGTTCAGCGTAATAAGTGGTGCTCAGCTCATACTGTCCTCATTGCCTAGTCTCTGACTAACCCTTCAGGGATAATTAGCTGTGAGTATGTATGTACAGGTGTATAAGTATATAGTTGCTTAATTACAGCGAACATATTGCTCAAGTATTTATACATCTGTTTAGAATTTCACTTTTACTATTAATTCAATAAAAACTTCACTTGACTAGCCCTAATTGTAAATTTACCCATATCAGACTTAAAAAGAAACGTATATTATTACACTGGTAAACAAATAAAACTTTTACTAAGTTATAATTCATTAACGAATGAAAGAGATTTCTAATTAATGTTTTAAAGTAAAAGTTTAATAAACAATCAAAATTAAATTGAAGTATATAGCCAATACTAAATAACAATATATAAACTGATTTTGTAATCTGTTTTAGCTAGTCGTCTAGCCAATATTTACTAGTTAATCCAGTCTGACGGCAAGATTGTGTCTTAAGCTTAATCCGTCTATGCAGAATTAGTTTGCTTTTGCACCGCCTGCCCTCGCTTGTTTGTATGGGTTATAGTTTCAGTGCAATCCATTCGCCATCCACAAGTAATTATGAAAGCGTCATCAACCAGTGAACTAACATGCACGACCCAAATTTGTGGATAAGTGCCATAACTACTCTTGTGGAGTAAATAAATATCGAGACACTATTAATGCATGAAGTTCGGCTTTGCTTTGTAACAAACAACTAATAATAAACACATTTGGAAATTTGAAAAAGAAAATATGCAGAAACACTTTCTAATCAACCATTCTTATCTTATTGCAATAAGATAAGAATGGTTGATTAGAAAGGGTTTCTGCATATTTAATGCATGTATTTTTAGTTACAAACTATCAATAGTTTTTACAAAATATTTGTACTCGGGACTAAACATGTACCTGTGGAAACAAAACGCTGAAAACCATTACTGGTACACAAAAAAAACTTCTTACGTATCATGATTACTTAAAATAATGAAAAAAGTTTATAAAACTAAATGTAGAAACGAGTTACTCAACGATCAGCCACTTAATTCTTTTTAAACAAACTGCATTTCAACGTAAAAGTAATAATCATATTTCTCCTCTAAACTTCGTACGGACACGGAGATCGTAGGTATAGATAGGAAATATATTCCTTCCGTTTTGTCACGACCTCTCCTCTATGTGAGTGCGCCTGCAATGTGGAAATAACAGGATTTTCTTATCTGATACCGATGAAACCAATTGCTGGCTCCATTCAAAAGAAGTCTTTTTTGTCGTTTTATCTCAGTTTAATCATATCTTGTAAGCTACTACACGCTAGTTGAAAGACAAGTACTTAAACAGGCGTACTTTCGGAGCGTGTAGCGAATACGCTCGTTTTAGTACGCTCGTAAACGAGACACGAACATGAGTAGCGAATAGCGTATACAGCCTTTAAAGATATGACACGTGTTTTTATTTATAAGATGGTTGCGAAAACGAATTTATATGAGGCAATTGCGCGTTATGGTTACAGTCTTCAAAGTTAAGCGGTTTTCGCAATGCTTAGTCACGGGATGGGTGGATTGTGGATGTAGGATGGCAATCGAAAAACTGTCCAAGCCGCATAGGGCCTGCGTATGTGTTATGCTCTAATCCCCTACGATGGTTATTTTACTTGAATAGATATTCACGTGGGATGGTCTGAACCCAACAGTAAAACATTTATATGCTGACTAGCGGCCGCTCGCGGTTTCACCAGCGTGGTTCCCGTTCCCGTGGGCATATCGGGATAAAAAGAATCATATGTGGTAATCCAGGTTATAAACTATCTGTATGCCGAATTTCATCCAAATCCATTTAGTAGTTTTTACGTGAAAGAGTAACAAACATACACACTCACAAACTTTCGCCTTTATAATATTAGTGTGATTATATAAGGTGACTGCTAGAAACCGCAAGATACTTCAAGGGCTGGTCAGTCATCTTATATAGTGTGATCGGGATAAAAGCATCCTATGTGTTAATCCAGGTTATAAACTATCTGTATGCCGAATTTCATCCAAATCCATTCAGTAGTTTTTACGTGAAACAGTAACAAACATACACACTCACAAACTTTCGCCTTCATAATATTATCATATATGATATATATTATAGTGTATTATAGTGATGAGCACACAAAAGTTCAAGTACAGACAAACAAGCTTGACAACAAAGCTGTGTACAAGGGCTCATCATAAATCTCCATTTTGTAACCTACACCAATATGACGTTTTAAAATGTGACGACCTCCGTGGTCGAGTAGTTAGCACGTCAGGTCTGGCGTCACGCCATCTCTGAGGTCCCGGGTTCAATTCCCGGTCGGGTCAATTTAGAGGTAAACTGTTTTTCTGAATTGATTTCGGGTCTGGTGTTTTTTCTATGTTTTTGTAAACAAATGAGCGTAAACAAATTTATTATTATAGATGATCAAACGAACTTCCAAGTGAAGTTCGATCATTATTATATGAATTCGCTTCATTCGAAGATATATATACCACATGTAGTTTCTTTTCATCTTACTGGCAACTCGCACTTTAGAGGGTATCCCTGTTATTTTTTTTTTTAATGGTAACTCGGGCCGAGTCCGCAGCTCATTCTTTAGAGTACATTAACAAAATTTTTATCGGGTTTTGGGCAGGGAGGGCCCTTAGATCTTCGAATGAAGCGAATTCATATAATAATGATCGAACTTCACTTGGAAGTTCGTTTGATCATCTATTATATTTCATTCGCTTCATTCTTCAGATACCACATGTAGATATCTAGAGTAAAAAAATTTGTTAATGGTTTGATTTTGATAAAATGAATGACAAAATAAATAAAACAGGTTTATTTGATTTAATTGTTTAAGGAAATACGTGATAATTATTAAAAATCTAATTATGTTAGTTATCAAAGCAGTTTAGATCATAAATCAGTTACTTAACTATTATTTAGGAATACATACTGCCGCGGCAAAGTTATTATTATCTTTTACTATTGGCAGATTAGAAAATCTAGCAAAAGGCGTAATGACTTTTGTGACCCCCGGCCATCTTACGTCCAGCGAGATGCAGGCGCGGCGTGGTGGCCCACGCCTAAATCTGCCACATTCACGCTCCTTTATCCACCGAATTATCTAATAGTCTGTGCACTCGCTGCATGATAGAATTTCTTAGTTAAATTTATAAACAATAGAATTTCTTACATAAAATTTTTAAAAATATTTTTTATTTTTATTTTCTGTCATATAGAATGACTAGACTGCTATCGAGGACCTTGTTAAATATTTTTATTTTGGCTAAATGACGGTAGCAACAACATGACAGCAGGTTGCTTTCGACTGATATATCAATTTTTTATTAAAGCCTTAATCACATTATGACTACAGTTAATGTTGAATATTACATCCTCTATTTTGATTATAAACGCATTAAAGATAACGTTAGAGCCCTATTTTCCTATTCCTAATTCTGAGCCTATGGGCGGTACACAAAGCGAGAAGAATAACAATTTACTTGGTTATTTTATGAAGTGCAAAATCCTCATTCTGTAACAATTTGTAAGTTGTGGGACCCAAGTGGGCACATATTTTGGGACAGGTCTTAACGTAAAAACTTTTTATTTTTGATAATTTCCTAAAAATAAACAAAGTGCAGAACAGTCTGCTTAAGCTGTCGTAAGCCGAACCAAGATTAAATTGGTCTGTCTAGTGGTCAATAGAGCGATTATTGCAATGCATATTGGGCAAGGGTATTTTTTGCTAATGAGGCTAACATTATATCTAACGAGGCAACCGGGACGTTGTGTTTGGCGAACGCCTCCCCGGATAAGGTTTTTGACCTTTTCGATTGGCGATTCCTGGACTGAGATACGAACATATCCCTAGTGGCTATGGAATATCTAGAAATAAAAAGTCTCTTAAAAGCATGGTTTTCGATAGAAGGAACCATGGTTCCAATAGTCAAAATTGAAATACTAAATTGCCTTTGACTCTATCACTGGCAACCTTTCGTAGATATTTTTAGAATTGATGTTATGTGTAAAAATGCACAAAATTAGTCTTTCCAAAGAATGGTAAATGCGTTTACGTTCAATGCATCTGGGACTGGCTCCCATGACCATGAGACGAATTTCTTATATTTGGTTTATGTAGGTAAACCCGTAGTGTTATCAATTCGTAACAATACGTTTACCTATTTGTAGTTATTGCGAACAAAAAATTAATTAGACCTAAGAATAACGCTAGAAGTTCCAAATAATTAATAATATACTTATGCTGTTGTTGTTGTTCACTATCCTTCCGTAACCCAATTGCACGTTTGTCGTTGCAAACTACAAACCAGCCAGACCTCGATGCGTCAATAAAAAAATGTGATTCGTAATTATATAGATTTAGATCTTTATATAATTTTGGTGCGGGTTCGAATCCAACTCTTGGCATTTTTTTTAATATTTTTCCAATTTGTAAGTACCTGGGTACCGAGTGTTTTTTTTTAATTTTTTTTTTATTATATTATTTTAAATTAGGCAAAATCCACCTCGATCGTGTAAATTTAGCCACACAAAATATGACATTTCTTCAGCATTAGATAGTTTTTCCGTTCAAGGCGTTTACTGTTTAACCACCCATATCTAACAGCTGGCCAAGCTGCTATTAAAACGTCTTTGAACCGACAAAATTCTCGTATTATAATGGACGGTAACTTTCAATACTTTTTTAGCTAGGTATTTTAATATAAATACGTTTTTTGAAAGGTAAAGGAATTGTCATATTGATAGAGTTAAAACAACAATGAGCTGTTCAAAATAAACCAAGACCCCTAAACATTTTAGTAATGTTTAAGTCTCTTCAACGTTCTGTATACACTCCTGATATGTGATCCTGGACAAAACATATTATCGTAATAGCCCTAAATATACTTATAAATGCAAATTGAGTTTTTTTGTTTGTTACGCTTACACGCTTAGACCGCTAAACCGACTGTTTAATTTTGTTTTGGGGATAAATGGGGCCTGGCGACGGTTATAGGCTACTTTCTTCGCGATAAATAAACGTGAGCGAATAAAATGTAGTAATAGTCTCAGAACAATAACTAAAGCTATTGTTCTGAGGTAATAGTTTAAGTCACTCATGATAACACATGTCAATGTCATGCTTCATGATTTTTGTAAAAGTTCGAGAACTTTCAAGATCTTTCATATTTTAAGACTTTCGGTATCGGTTCCGGTAATTTAATTTGAAAATTAAACCGTAAAAGCTTTTTTTTAAATTTATTTTTAGTAAATTTTTTACATAGGTATAATATATGTAAAAATGAGATTGAATAACTTTTGAAACCGTTTTGAAGTCTTCCACTAAAACTTATTATATGATTTTTAGTTCAATATACTAAAGAGAGATATCTATAGATTTTGGATATAAATTAATCAGACCGTGGTGGACACGCCGAAATTGCACCCACATCTAATAACTTTTTAATTCTACATAACATATCATTTAGTTCTATAGCAGAAAATAATGCATTACAGTTTACACGGTATCTCGTGTGTTGCGATATTTTCACAGGAACCATAATTTCGGTCCAAAACTCATTAAAATATTTCCACCTGCCTTCGTGTACCTGGGTCGCTGGACAGGACACGTTTGGCGTCGCCGATGGTGGCGGCGCGTGGCGCGGCGCCAGCGCCGCATGGGCTGCCGCCCGCTGTCGATAGGTACTCGTATCTACTGCATGATCGGAGCTCGGCGTGGCCCGCCTCGGCCCCTGCTCGGCAGACGGTAACGAGGACGGCTCTGCCAGTTCTCCTTGTATTAGTCTTCATTATGAATGAAGTTGATCCCTGTGTGGGTGTTTTATTATGCAAAACTGATTTGTTTAGATGATGACCTTGTTTTATCTTTCTTTATTTATATACAGTTTGAGAAGATTTTATTTTCTCAGACAAGTTACCAACAAACATTGTTTTATCCTTATCTTGACTTTCAATAAAAGAAAGGAAGGGTTTTTAAAGATAAGGCGTTATAAGTTTGATTCTAAGTCCAGTTTCCGTGTAATGTAAAACCGTTAATAGTCGACAACCATCAGAGAGGACTTTAATATTATTCTGTGCTTTAATAGCGTTGACTTTGTCGTCAGTCGTCATAGGCAATAATATAATGACTTTGCCTATGGCGGCAATGTTGTGACCTAACTGGTCATGTCTTGTTCGTATGTTGAACTTTGAACTGCTTCGGCCACTGCAGCTGATATTTTGAAATTCAAAGTAGGCGCTTTAAACAATTAACGATTTTATGTATGTTTTTTTTTTTTTTAATTGGAAGCCACCCTCTTGCAGAGTTGGTGTGAATATTTTCCAACAGGTTAAGTATCTTAGGCGGCGTCTCGCCTAGTGGTGACAAGAGTTCAGGTACGAGTTCAAGCTACAAAACGGGATCAGTTCCAATAACGGCCATATCCTCAACTTGATCATGCTCAGAACCGGTGACCGGTTCGAACACTAGTACTGACGTCACTGGGACGGTGATTTCTTAGGACACTGGTTCCGAAGTCACTGGGACGATGATTTGTTCGGACGCTGGTTCCGACATCACCAGAAAGGCGTTTTCATTCTAAAAGGTTTTTAAATTTGATCTCTTTTTTTTTACTGTTGGTAGGTAGCTAAGGTACCTACGTTTCGTGTTTTTCTTTTATTTTCTGTTACTTTGTTTTATTTTTTGTTACAATAGTAAGTAGGTACCTAGGTATTTCATTTTCTGAATTTGATTCAGTCACGATTAGTTTTTGTGTAACTTCACTGAAAAAAATAAAACGGGACTTTTAACTGTTGATGTACAGTAAAAAAAAAAACGGTTAAGTAAACTTATTTTTATGTTGACATAATTGATTACTGACAGTACTCTTAAATGGGCATATCCAGTAAAGAGCTAAACAGTTATTTCAATTGTATGAACATTAAAGTTCACTGAAACAAACAGTTACTTTTAAGTATTGCCCTTTTCAGAGCTTTACTGATATCGCAGCAGTTATTCTTACTGACTTCTAAACAGTTATTGTAGCATACAGTAATGAGTGAAACAGTAATTTCAATTGTTTGAACATTAACGTTTACTAAAACAAACAGTTTTTTGTAAG